>CM035605.1:22500-27500 GCA_020496755.1 Channa maculata | reverse complement strand
CCCCTTTCCACTCATCCCAACCGGTCAAGGCAGATGGCCGTCCACCCTGAGCCTGGTTCTGCTGGAGGTTTCTTCTTCTTGCTCCAGGGGAATTGTTGGGTTCTCTTTATACATCTTTACAATCTTGACTTTATTCTGTAAAGTGCCCTGAGATGACTTTGTTGTGAATTGGCACTATATAAATAAAGTTGAATTGAATTGAATTATGTGCTCCCTCTTGTGCACTCCAACCAGGAGAAGAGCAGCAGCATTCAGAACCAATTGGAGAAGTGTTAGGGAAGACTGGCAAACTCCAGAACTTCATGTGTAACAAAGCCTTCTTGGTGTTTGAGGTACGTTTGGGGTCATTGTCCAGTTGGAGAATCCAGTGATTATTCAGTTTCCTCATAGAGTAAATAAATCAACCTTTCTTTCCATATGTTGCAAGTTTTCAGTGCCACAGAAAGAAAAGCAATTGGGAAACTGAAACATAGGCCTGAAAAGTTCCAGTTTAGTTTCATCTCTCTATATGACTTTTCTTTAGCCTTTTGATCAGTAGTGGTGTATGTCTTGGAGGTCTGGCATGAAAACCTTCAGTGTTTAGTATGTGCCTTACTGTGCATACTAAAACCTCGGTGCCTGTTGCCACTAAGTCCTGCTGCAGGTCTTTTGCAGTCACTAATGAAGCCTTTGATTAGTTGCATCAGGTGTGCTTGAGAAAAGAACCTGATTTGCAAATGTGTGCTGTTGAGGGATCCTATTCAGGGGACTGAATAATTTTGGACCTGGATTATCCAAAAAAAGTTTCATTTTGTGATTTTTGAATGAGCCACTTGTAAAAATTTTCTTGTTTTATTGGTTTAATGCAAACAATTCAAAGCTTGTAAATTTTGCTAGAAAATTCTAATGACTTAATTTTATTGAACAATTTTATACAAAAGCAAATTTTGTTGACTAACTTAAAACCTTATAATGTACATCAGACCTTAAAAATTTTAAAATAAACAGATGTCACACAAAGCTGTGGGTTGGATTAAAAATTTCCTGGTTGAAAGACACAAGTGTGCAAGATAATGTGGAGAAGGAATTAGGAGAGGGGAGGGATGAAGGTTATGACAGAAACTAATAAATCAGTTGTCTGACAGAGTTTTAGTCAGAAGCTGTCAGGGCTGCAGCTTCTCCTCCTCTCTCTGAGGATGGGGGACCAGAACAGAGCAGAGCTCTGCTTTCCACAACTCCTCAATGCCTCCTGCAGGAAACCAAAGATCAGTCAGTCTGATGCTGTGCTCATGTATTTGCTGTTCTTCATCTCTGTGTTCACTGTGATTCTCAACCTGCTCGTCATCATCTCAGTCTCCCACTTCAGGCAGAGATAAACTCAGCAAAACTTACAATTGATTCTTTTTATAAGTGTGAACAGTCTGATTTACAAGAAAATGTTACTTGGAGTTAGTGTGTAAAGAACTTGATGTGTGATGCGATGTCCAGATGTGCCACATGAAAGACATATCAGTTTACATTAATGTCTGATATTACATTACATCTCTTTGTCTCCCTGCAGGCAGCTGCACACACCCACCAACCTCCTCCTCCTCTCTCTGGCTCTGTCAGATTTCCTTACTGGGCTTGATGCAATGTTGGAAGCTCATCGACAAACAGGCTGTTGGTTACTTGGTGACATCATGTGTTCTCTACATGGTTATGTGAACTCGATTGCTTTATCCGCTTCAATAGGAGAAATGGTTTTAATATCAGTTGACCGCTATGTGGCTATTTGTGACCCTCTGCATTACCCCACCAGAGTCACTGTGACAAGAGTTAAAATGTGTGTTTGTGTATGGTGGCTTTTTTATGTTGTTTACAGTGGTATACTTTACCGACAGAATCTGGAAGAACCGGGTAGGTTTAATATGTGCTATGGACAATGTGAGATAATTGTGGAAGTCGCTGAAACAGTTGTAGACACTATTTTATCATTTCTTGCTCCAGTTGCTGTGATCATAATTCTGTATATGAGAGTGTTTGTGACGGCTGTGTCTCAGGCTCGTGCCATGCGCTCTCATATTGCAGCCGTCACACTTCAGCATTCAGTGACTGTAATGACTAAGAAATCTGAGCTCAAAGCAGCCAGGACTCTGGGCGTTGTTATAGTTGTGTTCTTAATGTGTTTCTGCCCATGTTACGCTATCGCTATTGTACAAGTTGATGATTACATACGAGGGAAATACACTGTTGGTGGTTTACCTGAATACGTTGGTGTCTTTCTTGTGTGTATCAGTCCTTGTCTGAACCCTGTGATCTATGCCTTGTTCTACCCCTGGTTTAGAAAAGCTATCAGACTCATTTTTTCTCTTCAGATACTGCAGCCTGGCTCCCGTGAGACTAACATGCTGTAAACAGAGACTGTGCAGTGACGGAAATGTGATCTGCTCTATGGACAAAGAAATTCATTTGTACATGTTCTTCAGTGAGTGAATTCACAAATCCAAACAGTGAAAATGTGCAGTTCTTAAAGTTGTTACTGTCAGATAATTTGTTGGATTTTCTCCTGATTGAAGTGATGCATCATTATTTCCAGTGATGGTGCTTATTATCAGTAACCAGTCATTCACACTCCCTGCTGCAAATATCTAAACTGTGTATTTCCAGTCTGACTATGACTATGATGAATGTGGTACATTTTACCTTCTGTCTTTCTTCCTCAAATGTACACAAACACTCCAACAGACCCTCACATGTGAACTATATTGAAGAAATAAAATTAAGTGAAGTGAAAGAATATGATAACAGACTTCCCTTTAATTTAGAATACTGATAATAGTACTTATAATAATTTGTGTTTGATATCATGCAGTTGGTTCATGTGGCCTCATTGTGTTAAACTGCCTCAGACCAAACAGAACAGGAAGGTGTTGACAGAGGTTTGGACAGTGTCAGACTTGTCAGAAACACACAAACTCAGTTCAAAAGTACTTGTCAAAAAACGACTCCACTACAAGTATCATTTTAAATTCTATATCCAAGTTTAGGTATTATATACATGCTATAGTGGTCCACAAAGAAAGAAACATATTTAAATCTAATCCAGTTTTGTTCCACCCCTTTTCTGTTCCAAAGGCAACACCACAGAAAGTCACAGCAGGACATATACAGTCAGGGTCATAAATATTAAAACAGCAATAGGTTTTTAGGCATTTGGCCTCTTTTTTTGAGCTACCACAACTCCTGTCTACATATATATTCTTGTCTTCAGTAAGTGAAAAGCTGCTGTATTGGTTTGAAACCAGGTGACTAATTGCGAATGACAAATATCTAATTTCTTTGCCCTTTGGTTAGTATTAAAAAACAGAAACATCTGCAGCTATGAGAGGGGTGCTTACCCTGAAGCAGGCTCAAAAAATACAACCTGCGGTTCCTCGTTTCAACTACCAGACATCTCATAGTCTCGTTCTCCTTTCAGATTCCACAGTGCTGAATGCTGCTGACTTGTGATTTTAAATCTGATATATCACACAGCTTCTGGCATAACCCTGTATTTATGTTGACTTTATCAGACACAAGATTTTCTATAGATTGTCTCTGTCTTTCTAACCTTTTTATACATTTTCACTTACCCTGTCTCCTGAAAGGTTCCTAAGCAACTACACTGGACAAGCAAAGTTATTTAGTAGGGAACATTTGATCTTTAGATTTTCTAAAACTGCAACATGTCTTTGGAATGAATGAAGCAATACATTTTACCACAGACATGTAGAGAGGTGTATGACTGTCATTGTGGTGAGCTGGTGGAGATCATTTCCACCCCTAGATCTTTTTCTCTTGCTCTGTAAAACTGGCAGACTGCAGTCAACAAGGTGGACTTAATTTCAGCTTTTTCTATACAGTCAACTGTTCACCTAGTGTTACTTACAGAAACCTGGATCACCCTATAGAACACCTCCACTTACCAGCTATTTCATCTTTTCTCACAGTCAATTCAACTTTATTTATATAGGCTCAAGTTGGGCTGCCATCTGCCTTGACCAGTTGGGGCGAGTGGAAAGTGGCGGGAGAAAAGAAAAGAGCAACAAAAGCAACAACATATCATTGGGCAGATTGGTAGGACCAGTAGCTGCACACTGGAAACACACAGCTCCAAAGCCAGAACCATCTGCAAAAAGGGACATAGAGAGGGAGACAGAGAAGGAGAAAGAAAACACAAAGTTAATGTCATACAGTGGTGACAATTGTGGGGTGAGAGAAGAGATGAGAGGCACAAGAGGAGGAAAGGAGCTCAGTGCATTGGGGGGTGGGTCCCCCAGCAGTCTAAGCCTATAGCAGCATGACTATAACTAACTATAAGCTTTATCAAAGAGGAAGGTTTTAAGCCTAGACTTAAAAGTAGACAGGGTGTCTGCTTCACAAATCTGAACTGGGAGCTGGTTCCACAGGAAAGGAGGTTAAAAGCTAATGGCTCTGCCTCCCATTCAAGCAGGCCTGCATTCTGAGATTGAAGTGGTCTACTGGGATGATATGGTGCTATGAGGTCTTCAATATATGATGGAGGCTGACCGTTCAGAGCTTTATATGTAAGAAGCAAAGTTTTAAATTCTATTCTAGAATTTATGGGAATCAATGGAAAATAAGCTAGTTAAGGTAAAATATGATCTCTCTTGCTAATTCCAGTTAGCACTCTTGCTGCAGCATTTTGGATTAATTGCAGGCCCTTTAGGGAGTTACTGGGGCATCCTGAAAGTAGGAAATTACAGTAGTCCAACCTAGAAGTAACAAATGCATGGAATAGTTTTTCAGCATCACTTTAAGACAGTATGCTCTTTATTTTGGCAATGTTCGGTAGGTGGAAGAAGGCTGTTCTAGAGATTTGTTTTATATGTGAGGTAAAGGACAAATCCTGGTCAAAATTAACTCCAAGATTCCTTGCAGTAGTACTGGAGGCCAGACTTATGCCATCAATATGTGGTGCGACTGTGGTTATTTTCATCTGGTTCCATAGATAGATATAGCTGGGTATCATCAGCATA
>CM035605.1:0-17500 GCA_020496755.1 Channa maculata | reverse complement strand
CAACACCCGGGTTTCATCACAGAAATGTACGAACTCCTTTCAACCTTCTGCACAGCGTCACCCAACATGCTGATACTCGGAGATCTGAACATCCACGTGGACACACCTTCAAACCATTCTGCTGCTGAGTTCTTAGAACTGCTGGACTGCCTAAACCTGAAGCAGAAAGTTGAGGTCCCCACCCATAGTAAAGGCCACATCCTTGACTTAGTCATTACTGACTCTGTCCCCATTTCTAACCTCCAAGTATACGACCTGGGTGTCTCGGACCACAAAATAATTTCAATGGACTTCCCCTCATATACATTGTCTGCAAACCCACAGCGTTGTATCCAGTTCAGGAATCTGAGAAACATAAATCTCTCTCACCTAAATACTGACATCAAAAATCTCTCCATTGTCCCGGAACTCCCCTCAGTCACAGACCTAGTGGACTACTATAACAACAGCCTCCAGAATATCCTTGAGGCCCATGCTCCTCTTAGATCACGTGTGGTCACTTTTTCAAAATCTGCACCGTGGTTTACAAGGGAGCTCCGACAGATGAAAACAGCTGGGCGGGCCCTTGAACGTCGTTTTATCTCAACCAACTTAACTGTCCATAAAATTGCCTACCGGGATCATCAAAAAAAATACTCCAAAGCACTTGCCACTGCCAGATCACAATATTACTCAAATATAATCAATAACAGCCCCGGGAACTCAAAACAACTCTTTTCCATAATAAATCTTCTACTCAAACCCCAATCCCACACTGGCAGCAACCACACAGAGGAACAGTGCAACAGTTTCATTGCACATTTTACCACTAAGGTTCAAACTATCCGCTCCTCACTGTCAGTCGTAAACCGCAAACCCCCTGACCTCCCCACTTCAAGGCCAGAAGGCTGTCTGTCTAAGTTTTCGGCTACTACTGTGAAAGAAGTTGAAGTTATCGTACAGAGGATGAAACCCTCAACGTGCATCCTGGACCCTCTCCCCACTCCCTTGGTAAAAACTAATGTCTCAAACATTAGCCAACTCATCACCAGCATCATTAATTACTCCGTTCAGAGTGGCACAGTCCCAACATCACTGAAAACCGCAATAATTACACCACGTCTAAAAAAACCCTCCCTGGATCCTGAAGTCATGGCAAACTATCGTCCAATCTCCAATCTTCCATTCCTATCAAAGGTCTTGGAAAAAGCTGTCTTAGCCCAGCTCCAGGATCACCTCAAAAGACACAATCTGTTTGAAACATTTCAATCCGGTTTCCACCCCTCCCATAGCACAGAGACAGCCCTGGTCAGGGTCACTAACGACCTCCTAATGGCTGCTGACCAGGGCTTCCCATCCCTTCTCATTCTTCTGGACCTCACTGCCGCTTTTGATACAGTTGACCACAAAATTCTCCTCCATCGTCTGCAGCATACTGTTGGTTTTTCTGGTACTGCTTTAGGGTGGTTCAGTTCCTATCTCACAAATAGAGCTGAGTGTGTGGCCCTAGGTGACGCCAAATCTCAGTTACACTTGGTCACCTGTGGGGTGCCACAGGGGTCGGTTCTTGGGCCGATCCTTTTCAACATCTATATGCTCCCACTGGGCCACGTCATTGGCAAGCATGGAGTCTCCTTCCACTGCTATGCTGATGATACTCAACTCTACGTGAGACTGAGCCCAACCCCACCGACACTTCCGTCAACTCTCACCTGTTGCCTGGAGGACATTAAGGCATGGATGACAGAGAACTTCCTTCAGCTAAACAGCATCAAAACCGAAGCCCTTCTAGTTGGCACCACTCATCAGCTTCATTCCTTACCCATTAATTGTATCTCCTTTTCTGGTCACACCATTACCCTCTCCAACTCAGTTAGCAACCTGGGGGTCAAGTTCGACCCCCACCTGTCATTTAAAACACATGTCCAACACCTCTGCAAAATTGCATTTTTTCATCTGAGAAACATAGCCAAACTCCGCCCTTTTCTGTCCCTCTGTGACGCTGAAAGGCTGGTCCACGCTTTTGTCTCCTCCAGGCTGGACTACTGCAATGCACTTCTCATTGGAATCCCCGGCAGGAGCCTTCAAAAGCTCCAATATGTTCAAAACAGCGCCGCCAGGATCCTTATGAGAGTGCGGAAACACCAACACATCACTCCTGTCCTCCGGACACTTCACTGGCTTCCCATCCACCTTCGCATTGATTATAAAGTCTGTCTACTCACCCACCAGTGCATCCATGGAAATGCCCCACAGTATCTAAAGGAACTCCTCACACTGCACTTTACAACTAGACACCTCCGTTCCACCAACACCTATCGCCTCTACCCCCCCAGACCCAAACTCCATACAATGGGGGACCGAGCTTTCTCAGCAGCTGCTCCACGGCTCTGGAACACTCTACCTGAGAACCTGAGGGCACCACAGACTGTGGACTGTTTCAAAAAACAGTTAAAGACTTTTTTGTTTAGAAAAGCATTTTAAAGTGATCATTTTAAAATGATCATTACTTTTTTACTTTAATCCTGTACTATTCTATGTTTTATATGTTTTTAGGCTTTACATGTTTTATGTTTTATTCCTGGTCTTAATCCGCTTGTGTAGCACTTTGAGATTTGTTAGCAAATGTAAAGTGCTTTATAAATAAAATGAATTATTATTATTATTATTATTATTAGCTGTATGAGTATGCGTGTGAATGGATGAATGAGAAGCAGTGTAAAGTGCTTTGAGTGCCAATAGGTAGAAAAGCGCTATATAAGTGCAAACCTTTACCAATTACCATCTAAAGGCCAAAACAACGAGATGAGCCACTGATGACTCATCCAGTTCCCCACAGACCTTACTACAAGGTTGGAACTGATTTGTTTGACTGTAAGGGTAAAAGCTATGTAGTTGTCACAGATTACTTTTCAAACTATCCTGAAGTTGGAGCACTGCAGTCAACATCAAGTAAAGCAGTGATCAGTTACCTGAAGTGTGTCTTTGCCAGACATGGTGTCTGTGGTGCCTTGTGAACCTTTTTCTGACAATGAGCCCCAGTTTTCTAGCTGTGAGTTTGCTGATTTTGCCAAGGAATGGGGGTTTAGACATTTTACATCAAGTCCGAACTATCCGAAGTCCAACAGCTTGGCAGAAAGCTCTGTCAAAACAGTAAAAACACTAATGAAAAAAGCAAAAGACAGAGATGACTTTCAGAAAGGTGTACTGATTTACCGGAGCGCATCTCTACAAAACGGACTGTCACCAGCCCAGATGCTGATGGGAAGGCGCATTCGCTCTAACCTACCAGTAAATGAAGACTTGTTGATGCCAAAAAACGCACACAAAGTCAGAAGGCAAAAGAGGGGACAAAAGTGAAACAAAAATGGCTGTATGACCGAAAGGCAAAACACCTGCCTTCTCTAAAGCCAGGAGACATGGTGCATCTCAGAGACAACAGGGACAGGTGGAGGAGGAAGTGGCTCCACGCTCCTATAAGATCCAGACAGAGAGTGGAGTATCTCTGAGAAGAAACCGCACTGATCTTCAGCTACAGCCAGCGGGAAAGGACACAGCAGGTCAGGAATCAGTCCAGCAGGACTTTACTGCATCTATTGAGCCAACTACGAATGGGCATGGTCACAATGAATGTGGTCTGACAGCAGGGTCTGCATCACCTGCTGATGTAAGGCTTTCCGAGTTGCCCAAGTTGCCAGCTGTGGAAGGACGGTCTAGACCTAAGAGATATGTTCGGCCACCTAAGAGGCTCATTGAGAGTTGCTAAAAAGTCTTAGTATGGAAAGGTGGACGTTTAACATTAAAAAAAAAAGTGTTAAATTTTAAGGAATAAAGTTTTAGTGCAAACAATGGATTTAAAATGACCCAGACAAAAGTTTTTTTGTTTTCATTATTGCATGGAAAATACCTCTGAGCTTATGATGAAAATTGAGCACCATAAGCAGAGATTGCTCTAATAATTTAAATTCTACTCTTACTGTAGCTCCCATATTATTGTTATTCAATACAAAACATCCATATATTCAATTTGTTGACAAAATAAATGGCTGTTTTGTTACAAGACCATGGCAACAGATGATGACATGTGCTTCCCTTTCAGCTAAACTGGATTCTGTAGCTGTGCATTAATCCCGCAGCTACAGAAGCAGGAAGCAGTATTAAATTATATCGGAACTGTGACTCAACAGGGGAGAGAGAACAAAATGGAAGTAAAGTAATAGAGAGAAAATGCAGATGTGATGAAACAAGAAAGAGAGAAGGAGAGAAGAGGAGGGATGAAGGTTAAGACAGAAACTGATAAATCAGTTGTCTGACAGAGTTTTAGTCAGAAGCTGTCAGGGCGTCAGCTTCTCCACCTCCTCTTTCTGAGGATGAAGGACCAGGATGGAGCAGAGCTCTGCTTTCCACAACTCCTCAATGCCTCCTGCAGGAAACCAGAGATCAGTCAGTCTGATGCTGTCCTCATGTATTTGCTGTACTTCTTCTCTGTGTTCACTGTGATTCTCAACCTGCTCGTCATCATCTCAGTCTCCCACTTCAGGCAGAGATAAACTCAGCAAAACTTACAATTGATTCTTTTTATAAGTGTGAACAGTTGATTTACAAGAAAATGTTACTTAGAGTTAGTGTGTAAATAACTTCACATCTTGACACCAGATGTATTTTCTGCTTTGCTGGCAATGTTTTTAAATGTTAAATGTCCACATGTGCCACATGTAAGACATATCACTTTACATTAATGTCTGATGTTACATTACATGTCTTTGTCTCCCTGCAGGCAGCTGCACACATCCACCAACCTCCTCATCCTCTCTCTGGCTGTGTCAGATTGCTTATTTGGGCTTGTGACACCATTAGAGGTTTACCGGCAAACAGCTTGTTGGTTACTTGGTGATGTCATGTGTTCTCTACATAGTTTGTTGGGCTCAGCCTCTGTTTCTGCCTCAGTAGGAGAAATGGTTTTTATATCAGTCGACCGCTACGTGGCTATTTGTGACCCTCTCCATTACCCCACCAAAGTCACTGTGACAAGAATTAAAATGTCTATTTGTATATTTTGGATCTGTTGTGTTGTCTACTACAGTTTCATTTTAGAAAATGAACTAACACAACCAGGTAAATATAATTCCTGCTATGGGAAATGTTTTCTTTACGCTGACTACATTTCAGGAGTTGTTGACAGTGTTTTGTCAATTACTGTTCCAATTACAGTGATCATAATTCTGTATCTGAGAGTGTTTGTGACGGCTGTGTCTCAGGCTTGTGCCATGCGCTCTCATATTGCAGCCATCACACTCCAGCATTCAGGGACTGTAATGACTAAGAAATCTGAGCTGAAAGCAGCCAGGACTCTGGGTGTTGTTATAGGTGTGTACTTGATATGTTTTTTCCCATATTACTATGTTTTACTTTCTTTTCTTTTCAATTATCCTGCGGATGTGTTCATTGAAGGCCTTGCAGTCTTTACATTGTATATTAACTCCTTTCTGAACCCTGTGATCTACGCCTTGTTCTACCCCTGGTTTAGAAAAGCTATCAGACTCATTTTCTCTCTTCAGATACTGCAGCCTGGCTCCTGTGAGACCAACATGCTGTAAACAGAGACTGTGCAGTGACTGAAATGTGTTCTGCTCTATGGACAAAGAACTTAATTAGTACATGTTCATGTATAGTGAATTCACAAATCAAAACAGTAAAAATGTGCAGTTCTTTAAGTTGTTAGATTTTCTCCTGATTTATATAATTATGATTAAAGGTTCGAACAGGGAGTGGAATTCAAAAGAAACATAGCAGGACATGAAAAGGAGCAGGAGATTGAGAAATATTTGTTTAGTCAACTGGGGAGAGGCAGGATTGGTTTCCTTTTCTTTTGAATTTTGACTACTACTACTAGTTGGTAGTAGATGTTGAGAAGCTCAATACTGAAGTATTTGATAGTACCAGAACTGCAGTAAGAAAACTATGTCTCTGAGTTACTGATAAAAAAAACCCAAAATATTTAACCACTATTGAACGTGATGCTGTTGATAAAGTTAATGTACAATTCTCATCCACATTTGTTCCAAATGTGCCTTGTAAGTAAAGTCTGCAGAAAGTTTATTTAATCTACACATTTAAGGAGAGAACCACTTTACAAACCTTAATTTCTTACTGTAGTTGACAGATTCTCTAAGATGGTCCATTTCATTTTCTTCAGCCAAAAAAACTGCAGAAATCCTTATGCAACATGCCTTCTGCCTCTAACGCCTCTGTGTCTGATTGAGGACCCGAATTGAAAAGATCACACAGCAGAAAGTGTTCCACATGTTGATTTGTGAATTTCTTATGCCGAATGCCCTTCCTTTCGCAACCCTCCCATTTTGTCCGGATTCGAGACCGGCAGCAAGGTGACCCTTGTTGGATGGATGGTGCCACACCTGGTGGGATGGGATTCAATCCTGTAGCTGCATCCCAACCCAATGCTCTTTTATTTTACAGGACCCATTGAGCCACAGACCTTAGTTCACTGCCATATTTTGTATGGAATTTTGCAAGTTGCCTGATCTCTATAAGCCTGTCCTCAGGATTCCACTCACTATAGTTAGATTGGGCTATGGGTCCCCACAACCTCCAAAGAAAGAACAAAAAATATATAAACACTACTAAAACAATACATTAAGGCCAGATGGCCACAATTAAATAAATGTGTCTCACCACGGAAAAATGAATGTTGACAAGCTGTTAACATCAAAAATAAAAAGATACAATTAACCTAAGTAGTAATAATAATAATAATAATAATAATAATAATAATAATAATTGTTGTTGTTGTTGATGATAATAATAATAATAATAATAATAATAATTGTTGTTGTTGTTGTTATTTTTGTTGTTGTTGATAATAATAATAATAAATAAGAAAATGAATGTTGACAAGCTGTTAACATCAAAAATAAAAAGATACAATTAACCTAAGTAATAATAATAATAATAATAATAATAATAATAATAAATACTCTTGAGCACTTTTTCATCATCTTATTTATCAGTTTATTTTGATTCTGTCAGGAGTGAACACAGCCTCTCTGCTCAAAACCAGCTGCAGCAACTTTCTTCAAAAGTTTGCTTTTTAGGGGAAAGGGTTGTTCTGTCCTACTTTTTAAGTAGGGTTTGTGTGCAGCCTAACACTGAGGAAATACTATTTAGTGCACTAAACAAAGTGAGGATTTAAAGAATTTGCATTTGGATATAAACCTTGGCCAACAAAATATAGAAGGTTCTATTCTGTTAAATAATTAAACACATATATTGTAGGCAGGAAGGCAACACAAGCTGGACCCAAATCCCACTTAAGCTTGATGATTAGCAACACATGAAATTGTTATTATGTTATCAATGGCAGCACCTGTAAATGCTGTAAACCTGTAAAGTCACCAAATGCATTTTTTCATATGATGGGAGCAAACATTACAAGCAAGAATAAGTACCTTGCTATGATTAATTAAATGAATTAATTTAATCTTCTGGCAATTTCAGAATTTGAGCTGCTGCTGTTAAAAGAATGATTGCCCACAATTGTCAGCATAAGTTTGTCCTGAAAGTCATTAATCTATAATCTGTCAAAACTCTTAAACTGAAACATGGAAATGTGACCTGTGTTAACTGTGAAGCTGTAGCCTAGATCATTCAGTAGGTGGCACCACTTTCAAAGAGCAGATGGAAGGTTTGACTCTGTAAACTCATTGGATAAAAGCCTAACAGGGTTTGTAAATGTCACAGTCCCTGGTTTTGGACTAGTTTTGTTTAAATTGATATCCTGTTTTTGGCTTTTATTTTGTTGCTCCTCCTGTGTCCCTTCCTGTGAGTCTTTTTAGTTTATTTACTTTCCTCGTTTTGTTCTAATTGGTTTCACCTGTTCCCCAGTTTATTTATACCCAGCTTTATTTCCTTAACGGCTAAGTTCTGTTGAGCCTAGTATTGCCTTAACTGTGAGCAGCAATGACTTCATGACTTTCTTTATGAATAAAAATACTCAGAGTGGCCGCTTCCAAAATGGAGGCTTTAAACATTGTCCACTCAGATTCCATGTCCCCAGCCTCCTCCATACAAACAAAACAATCTGCAATAGAGGACTCTATGTAATGCAAGATCAAAATTATCAATGGCACAACTATCAACAGAAATCATAATAGCAGCTTTTCTCTGTTATTGCAGTATTGCCCTATTTCTGTTTACACAAACCAATGCAGAATTGATTTGGAAAAGGAGCTGCTAGTGCAGGGAGAACAGCATCAGCTGTTAGTCTCAGTTGTTTGGGTCTTGGGCCTTTGGTTGGTTTCTTGAGTGGTGGTTATTAGTAGTTGACACAGCCAGAGGAGAAGCTCAGTGATCTTTCATCATAAGGCCACTATGCCACAGCATAACGCTATCCCATCTGAAAGTTCTGCAAACTTAAAAGCTTTTCACAAGACTAAACCCAGCAATTCTAATTGAAGTCCTTATTAATATAGGCTTATTATTGATCCACAGCCACCAACACCACAATGAGTGTATGGAATTGTTAAAAATGCAATTTAGAAAATAAAAAAAACTGGCCTTTAATACATTTAGATTTAAATACCAGGCCCAAGAATTGAGTTTATGTTGTGGAGCTCTCAAGTCTAGTCCTGTTAATCCTCTACATGTAGAGGTGGGTGAATTACCATTGTGCCTTAGATGCAGTAAATTAATGATGGTTACCCAAGTTGCCCAATTGCAGAGCCTTAAGAGCGTGCATATCATGAATGCTGGGTCTTGTTTGTTTTCTGAGAATCTACTGCACCTACTGGTAACTTGTTTGCCACGTAGCAATAATAAATATACTAAAAACCTGGATTATTCTGTTTAGTCGCATTGTACTGCTATTAGTTTGAACAATATTGTATGTAGGTTCCATCTCAGAGGAAAATTTGAGGAAATGAAATGGCTGATTCTGTAGCAAAAGGAGCGAGATGTCGTGGAAGTTTCTCTTAGCAAAGCAGAAGCAAAAACAATGATAAGAACCAAGATTATCAGTGGCATCTAGATTGGGACAATGGAAAAACAGTCTTCTCTATGCAATTCAGAAGGAAGTGGGAAATATGAGGATAATGGGAAGAAACACCAAGGAAAAAAATATAATATCAAGACCAAGATTAGGAAATGTGATAGGTAAAGACTAATCTGGTTTATGCAATTTTGGCCATGTGGAAGTTAACTGTTAACTTTACCTTCGTTATCGCTCATTGTTTGCACCTGCTCCCCTCACTATTTTAGTCCAGTCTTCCCTACAGTTCCCTGCCAAATCCTTGTCGCAATCTTACTCCCAGCCAGTGCTCTGAACTCCTGGTTTACCTGACTATTGCAATCCTGACTCCCGTTTTCTGGACTCTGTTTATCTGCAGCTTTAATCTGAGATTTGCCTTTTGTTCATTTCAGTGTTTAGTCTAGTCTTTTGTTATCTCCGCTTGTTCCACTTTGTTCGAGCTAATTAGCTCATCGTTACCAGCCTGCTAGCTAAGCTAACAGGTTGACTTCTGGTGACTCCAGCAAAGTTGGACACATTAGGCTGCCTTGCCAACTTAGTTAGCTAAGTTAACTAATGTTAAATCTCGAAGTAAACAAAAGAAACAATGTGACACCAATGGAAGTTTCGTTATTCAACTGAATCTTCACCACAATTACAGCTGCTTGAGATGGAGTGAGAGTCAGGGTCCTCTTATGAAGGTCTGTGACTGGTAGTGTCAGTGCAAAGTTTGCATACAGTAGGTGCTGTACATAGTTTAACTCCAAGCTCCAAGCAGCTGCCTGCCTTGCCTGCTGGCACGGAGCAACTCTGCTCATCTAATTAACTTTGTCAACTTTGTTCTTCATTAAACCTTTTTATACCCTGAACAGTAGGTGCTAATCATTGGGTCCTTATTATTGATTAACCCTTACACAACATTAAGAGGCCTCTTCTTATATTCCCTCTAATACCCACTTTGACCTCAATAATAAACAGCGAGTAGAATTATAATTCTGACAGTTTCAACTGAAAAACTGAGAAATTATAATCCTGTTAACAGTAGATTTAATGGCAGAGCTGCTGTATTGTATTGCATTCAATCGTACAGATGTACCAATAAAAAACCTAGAACCTTGGCAAAAGGTGAGAACTGCTCCTTGAGGAATCCAGTCTTGCTTGTTTTCCAAATATCACCACCCTATCCACTGTTGATTACCTGGATTAGGTGTGTTCAGTCAATGAGACAATCAATAAAAAACAAATTAACTTATCATCCCCTTACCAGTCTGCTGGACAATTAAATCCATTTCTTTTCTACTGACTGAAGTGGGGAAATGACATGATCATATAGGAGGACTTAAAAAACCCTGTCTTGACCCAGGTGTTTTAGCCAATTACAGACCAATATCTAATCTCACCTTTATTTCTAAAATAATTGAAAAAGTAGTTGCAAAACAATTATGTGACCACCTTTATAGGAATAATTTGTATGAAGACTTTCAGTCAGGATTTAGAGATCATCATAGTACAGAAACAGGACTGATAAAAGTCACCAACGATCTTCTCATGGCATCAGATAATGGACAAGTCTCTAAACTTGGTCTGTTAGATCTTAGTGCTGCATTTGATACCATTGATCACAATATTTTATTACAGAGACTGGAACATGAATTTGGGATTAAAGGAACTCCATTAGGTTGGTTTAAATCTTATCTGTCTGATAGATTTCAATTTGTTCATGTTAATGATGAATCCTCCATGCACACAAAGTTTAGCTACAGAGTTCCACAAGGCTCTGTGTTAGGACCAATACTTTTTACTTCATATATGTTTCCTTTAGGCAACATAATTAGAAAACACTCCATATATTTCCACTGCTATGCTGATGATACCCAGCTATACTATTTATCTATGGAACCAGATGAAAATAATCAGTTAATAAAGCCTTAAGCATGCCTACAAGACATAAAGGCCTGGATGTCACACAATTTTTTACTTCCAAACTCAGACAAAACTGAAGTCATAGGGCCCAAAAATCTCAGAGATATGATGTCCAACCATACCATTACTCTAGATGGCATAAGTCTGGCCTCCAGTACTACTGCAAGGAACCTTGGGAGTTATTTTTGACCAGGATTTGTCCTTTACCTCACATATAAAACAAATCTGTAGAACAGCCTTCTTCCACCTATGAAACATTGCCAAAATTAGGAGCATCCTGTCTCAAAGTGATGCAGAAAAACTGGTCCATGCATTTGTTACCTCGAGGTTGGACTACTGTAATTCCCTACTTTCATAATGCCCCTTAAGAGCCTGCAATTAATCCTGTCGTCGACTAGCAAGAGAGATCATATTTCACCTGCACTAGCTTCTCTCCATTGGCTTCCCATTAAATCTAGAATAGAATTTAAAACCCTGCTTCTTACATATAAAGCTCTGAATGGTCAGGCTCCATCATATATAGAAAATCTCATAGCACCATATCATCCCAGTAGACTACTTCGCTCACAGAATGCAGGCCTACTTGTGGTTCCCAGAATTTCCAAAGGTAGAATGGGAGGTAGAGCCTTTAGCTATCAAGCTCCTCTCTTGTGGAACCAGCTCCCAGTTCAGATTCGGGAAGCAGACACCCTCTCTATTTTTAAGTCTAGGCTTAAAACCTTCCTCTTTAATAAAGCATATAGTTAGTTATAGTTATGCTGCCATAGGCTTAGACTGCTGGGGGACCCACCCCCCGATGCACTGAGCTCCTTTCCTCCTCTTGACCATCTCTCCTCTCCTTTTACCCCGCAATTGTCACATCTGTATGTTAGTAAATCTGTGTGTTCTCTCCCGTAGTTGTCTTTGTCCTTCTCTGTCCCCCTCTCTCTGTCCCTTTCTGCAGGTGTCCCTGGCTTTGAAGCTGTGTGTCTTCCAGCGTGCAGCTACTGGTCCTACCAATCTGCCCGATGTTTTGTTGTTGCTTTTTGTTGCTCTGTTCTTTTCTCTCTTCACTTTCCACTCACCCCAACCGGTCAAGGTAGATGGCCGTCCACCCTGAGCCTGGTTCTGCTGGAGGTTTCTTCCGTTAAAGGGAGTTTTTCCTCTCCACTGTTGCCTATGGCTTGCTCCAGGGGGAATTGTTGGGTTCTCTTTATACATCTTTATAATCTTGACTTTATTCTGTAAAGTGCCCGGAGATGACTTTGTTGTGAATTTGCGCTATGTAAATAAAATTGAATTGAATTGAATTATGGTACAGGTAGCATGAGAGTTAGAAGAGAAGTAGAAATCCTGGAGTGACTTAGATGAAGTGATGCAGATGTGTTTATGGTACATATCCTTGTGTACTATGAATCCAGTTTTTTAGTAGAGATGTTCCAGGCATCGGCCTCTACATTTGAGCTGGCGTAGTTCTGTAAATAAAACCAGGGAGCAGAGTGAGCGAAGGTAACAGTCCAGGTTTTGAGAGGTGCCACAGTCTTCAAAGATTATGTAGTTCAGAGATGTAAAGAACCAGATCATCAGTAGTTGTCAACTGACCACTACCAAGGAGGTTATTGATAGCAGTGGTATAAGTAGAGGGGTTGAAATTTGGCATCTTGCGAAAAGACGTGGTGCATTGTTGAAGAATAATCTAATTTGGATAATGATAAGTTAACGTTGAAGGATATTAACTGATTGTCAGATGTGGGTAACAAAGTAGCAATGCAAATAACAGGAACAACACAATAAATTGCTGTCCACATGCTGCAAGCTGTCAGTGCCACAGAAAGCAAAGTAGTATGGTGTTCTTTGCAGTGAATGCTTCATTCTTCCTCCTCCAAACATACTCTTTATCCATAGGCCTGAAAAGTCAGATTTGTTTCTTGGCTTAACAGAATCACCACATTTCTCTGGCTAATCTATATTATTTTCAGCATAATAAAGCCGACTTTTCTTTTACTTTTAGGTCAGTAGTGGTGTATGTCTTGGAATTCTGACGGTGCAACAGCCGCAGAGGTTTCAGTATGCACAGTAAGGCACATATTCAACACTGAAAGTTTCCAAGTCTTGCTGCAGGTCTTATGCAGTTACTGGAGGGTGTTTCTGCACCTGCCTCCTCAGAAATCTGGTTGCAATCCGTTATAACTGCTTTCTTTTCCTGGAATGAGGTCTGGCACACCTGGTGCAACTAATTAAGTCCTTGATTAGTTTCATAAGATATGCTTGAGAAATAACCCGATTTGCAAATGTGTGATGTTGAGAGATTCCATTCAAGGTATTCAATAGTTTGGGGGCTGCATTAGTCAATAAAAGATACATTTTGTTTTGACTTCAGAGGAACTAGTTGTAACGTTATGATCTAGCCCTCCCATTCCCTTCCAGTCTTGGACTTTTATTTTGAACCTCTTTTCTCCACTTCCTTTTCCCAGTTTGTTTCTCCACCTTTACCACTCATCAACATTCACAATTGTTTTCACCTGTTCCCCTGCCTTTTTAAACCCAGCTCTCCGCTCTGTTCCCTCTCAGTTAATTGTCTGTGTTTTCCTTTGTCATCCATGCAACATGCTATCTTCCAGTTCACCTGACTCATGGTTCTTGGACTCCTGACCCTGTTCTTGCAGACTCTGTTTTCTGTTCCTTGGTCTGATGTTTGATTTTGGTCCTCATTCTTAGTCCTTCTCTGAGTGTGCGCCTTTTTCGCCTGTGGGTTCTTGTTTCCTAGTGTGTGTTGTTTAATTCATGTGTTACATGATTTTCCAGTGTTTTGTTATTTCCCGGTATCTTTTTTACCGTTAGATCAGTCCTTCCCTCCTTGGTTTATTTGTCTCCTATTGAGATTCTTAGTATTTACTCCCCTGGTTTAGGTTTGGGTTTCTGTTTTGTTTTAAGACTTATTTGTTTCACTGTCCCTAGTTTTTTGGTTACCACCTGTTTAATCCATGTTTAGCTTCCATTCTGCTTTCTAGTTTTTATATTTAGCCCTTGTCAAATTCCTTAGTGCCTATGTCTGAATTAATTCCTTATTTCTGCTGCTGCTGGTTATATGAGGGGAAAGGCACTGTTAGTGGTTTACCTGCAGACTCTGGTACTTTTTCTTGTATCATTCCTTGTCTGAACCCTGTAATCTATGTTTTGTTCTACCACTGGTTTAGAAAAGCTATCTGACTCCTTTTCTCTCTTCAGGTACTACAGCCTGGCTCCTGTGAGACCAACAAGCTTTAAACCGAGACTGTGCAGTGACTGGATTTGTGAATTCACTCACTGAAGAACGTACATTTCTTTGTCTATAAACAACAGATCACACAAAAAATAAAAATGTGCAGTTTGTGTTTTCCAGTGAGCAGCTACTGGTCTTACCAACCTACCTGATGTGGTGTTGCTTTTTGTTGCTCTGTTCTCTCTCCACTTTCCGCTCACCCTCACCAGTCAAGCAGATGGCCTCCCACCCTGACCCTAATTCTGCTGGAGGTTTCTCCTGTTAAATGGAGTTTTTCTTCTCCACTGTTCCACAAAGTGGAAGTACTTGTCTAGAAAGTACTACAAGCAACAGTACTGCAGTAAGAATGTGAATTCTTTGCTGTTGACATCATAAATATAAATCTAATCCAAATTTGTTCCACATGTTCCCCAAATAAAGTTTTGGCAGATATATAAAATGTTCAAAATTTTTAAGTTTAATTCATCTACAGACAGATTACATTTGTCCAATCTCAATTTGTTTATAAGAAACAATCTCTGTGTATAAAAAGTTACAAAGCATTCTGCTTTGCAACACAGAAACAACATCAGAAACATAAGAGAGCATTTGGTGTCGGTGTACAGTTCCTATAACGTAGTCACTACTGTTCCTTCTAATAATGCAATAATTAATTAATTAATTAATTTAGCTACACAGATGATATTTTTGTGGCAGTTCATACAGTGATGTGCTACAGTTTAGAAAACAGATGTCATGAAAAAATAAAGCTCTTGGTTTTAACTTTTAAATTTGATATGCTGTCTTTCTGTGAGATTGCATGCAGCAGGTGTGATAGAAATTTTCCTTCTTGGAAGAATTATTATAGAACTCAGCGTGATGAACCATCTCAGTTTAATACATGCCGGCATGGAGAAGAACACATGGATGTTGGTGTCTTCTTCTGACTTGTATCTCTCAAACCCCTTCTTTTTATACTCAAACCCAAGAAAGGAACCACCCTCACAAAACATGACTAAAGAAACCAGGTGCATGCAGTTGACAGTCATCACTCTTGTCCCTATCTAGGTTATCTGAAGATGTCAGTTGAGAAGCAATAAAACCCTTTTCATTGCACCTTCTTGTAGATCTTGTGACCCCAGGACTCACTATCTACTACATTGCTTTGGGCCTTGTAACAACAAAGTGCCTGCTGTGATCTTAAGCAGCCCTCTAAACATGACCCAACCTGTGACTTCTTGTCCTCTTTGTGACCTCTTCAATAAGCCCATGTTGGTTGACTGTTTGCCAATAATCTAACCATATGACTAAATTTACTTTCTTCCCCCACACAGGTACTTCATAGGTTTGTAAAAGGTGAAGAAAAGTTCATGAAACACGGTTTTATTTTCTTTTATTTACTTTTTTTAAATAAGGTGAATACTGTGAGGGCTCTCATATCACCACCTGCTTATGACCCTTCAGTGTCTGTGTTGTGCCCTGTAACTTTTCACCCGTTTGAGCCTGTGAGTTCTTCTTCTTTATATGAGACTGTTAGACATCTGAAGCCCTCAGTGGTTCCACCACAGCTTTTTAAAGAGGTTATCACTACTCTGGGGCCTTCTGTTCTTGGTGTTATTAACAGCAGCCTTGCCTCCAGTTTCTTCCCAAGACACTGCAAACATGCTACAGTGCAGCCACTGATTAAAAAGCCAGGCCTGAATCCCTCTGTGTTGTCCAATTTTTAACCCTAAACTTCCTTTTATGTCAAAAAATCTGGAGAATATTGTATATGTCCAATTGAAGAATTTTTTTTAGAGGAAAACAGAATTCTTGGGGTTTTCTGGTGTGGCTTTAATTGCTTCACAGCACTGAATCAGGTTCTTAATGACATCCTCTTAGCTACAGACGCTGGGGACTCTGTGGTCTTGGTGCTACTGAATTTTACTGCTGTCTTTGATACAGTAGATCATAGCATTTTGATTTCTCATTTAGAGCAATGGATAGGCATCTGTGGCACTGCTCTGGAGAGGTTTAGGTCATACTTGGCAGAGAGAACTTTTTGCGTACAAATTGATAATGTCTAGTCCTCTTCTGTTCCTCCGTTATATGTGGTTCCACGGGGCTCAATTCTTGGGCCTCTGCTATTTCCCACTCTATTTGCTCCCCTTTGGCTCCATTCTTAGAAAGCATAATTGTCCTTTCCATTGTTATGCAGCTGACACCTAGATATATGTGCCACTGAGCCAGAAGGATGGCTATTCCATAAGCTCACTGATGGAGTGTCTGAGGAAATTAAGAGCCATCCAGGTTTGTAATTCCTCAAATTTTACTGAAAAAAAAGACAGAGCTTATTGTCTTAGGTCTAAGCAGCAGCAGTGGGTCCCCTCTTGTAGACCTGGCCCTTTGGCGAGCTGACATGCTAAGAGCTTGATTAGATCAGTTTCTACAGGTGAGAAAGACAAAAATACCAGATATCTTTTGTAATCTGTTAGCATACAGTCATATAGACATTTTTAACAATAGAGTACATTATAGTTGATCAATTTTAGGACTTTACACATTAGCGTGAATAGGAACACTTCCTAAAGTTGATACATTGTGACTGATTTCTCAAAGATAAGATAGTGGGTTCAATGCTGCATCAGGGTTCCCACTGCACAGGAGAGCTGTAACTGTACAAAAAATGGATGCTGCAAATAGAAAAAAAAAGACAAATTTACTTTCGAAATATTTGTTCTGTTACCTTCATAATAAAAATGTGTAGTCTGTTGGTGATTTCCTTGTGTTTTCCCTTTCCTCTGGTGTGAAAAGCTTCTGTTTTGTATAGCAAGACAAACTGCCTGACACACAATGAAGATGTCACAGAAGGAGTTGGAAGGAACAATTAAGGGTGGCGCTGGGTGACTGTGGCGCAGGAAGGTAGTGTGGTTGTCCACCAATCTCATAGTTGTTGGTTCAATCCTCGGCTCTTCCGGTCACATGTGTTAGTGTCCTTGACACTGAACCCCAATTTAGTTGCTCCCAGTTAGTGTGTGTTTGTGAATAAGTAGTGTAAAGCGCTTTGAGTGCCAATAGGTAAAAAAGCGCTATAAGTGCAGACCAATTGCCATATAATATATAACCTGTAAACTACCCTGATGAAGGCCCTTTGCTGAAACGTGTTGGTATATTGAAGAAGATTCTTCCATTAGTCAACTACTGTAGAGTTCTTTTTATTTCAACTTGACAAATATTAAAACATTCTAGAAGCAGAATTCATGGCAGAGCTGCAGCATTTGCTAAAATCCTAAATACTGATTTCTCATAGATAAGATGCTGGGTTTAATGCTGCATCAGGGTCCCCACTGCACAGGAGAGCTGTAACTGTACAAAAA
>CM035604.1:29129568-29183203 GCA_020496755.1 Channa maculata | reverse complement strand
GCTTTCCTCCATCTTACTATACTAACTGCTTTTATTGTCATCATTGTGTTACCCAAAGGGTTCGAGTCCAATCTGGGGTGGTTGAAAGCAGAGTGGTGCAGCGGAAGCTTGCTGGGCCCATAACCCAGAGGTCGATGGATCAAACCATCCTCTGCTAACTGTATTTTGTAAGCTGACTTAGGACCTTACAACATCTTAGTTAAATGAACCAGATACAGAAAGTACATATTCACCTACTGTACAATTTCAGATGCATATCAGCTTGGGATTGCAATTTTTGTATATTTCAAATTTTTTTCTGCTCTTTCAAATGCTTTCCTCCATCTTACTATACTAACTGCTTTTATTGTCATCATTGTGTTACCCAAAGGGTTCGAGTCCAATCTGGGGTGGTTGAAAGCAGAGTGGTGCAGCGAAGCTTGCATGGGCCCATAACCCAGAGGTCGATGGATCAAACCATCCTCTGCTAACTGTATTTTGTAAGCTGACTTAGGTACCTTTACAACCTTTAGTTAAAAGTGAACCAGATACAGAAAGTACATATTCACCTACTGTACAATTTCAGATGCATATCAGCTTGGGATTGCAATTTTTGTATATTTCAAATTTTTTTCTTTGCTCTTTCAAATGCTTTCCTCCATCTTACTATACTAACTGCTTTTATTGTCATCATTGTGTTACCCAAAGGGTTCGAGTCCAATCTGGGGTGGTTGAAAGCAGAGTGGTGCAGCGGAGCGTGCTGGGCCCATAACCCAGAGGTCGATGGATCAAACCATCCTCTGCTAACTGTATTTGTAAGCTGACTTAGGGCCTTTACAACATTTTAGTTAAGTGAACCAGATACAGAAAGTACATATTCACCTACTGTACAATTTCAGATGCATATCAGCTTGGGATTGCAATTTTTGTATATTTCAAATTTTTTCTCTGCTCTTTCAAATGCTTTCCTCCATCTTACTATACTAACTGCTTTTATTGTCATCATTGTGTTACCCAAAGGGTTCGAGTCCAATCTGGGGTGGTTGAAAGCAGAGTGGTGCAGCGGAAGCTTGCTGGGCCCATAACCCAGAGGTCGATGGATCAAACCATCCTCTGCTAACTGTGCCTTGTAAGCTGACTTAGGACATTTACAACATCTTAGTTAAGTGAACCAGATACAGAAAGTACATATTCACCTACTGTACAATTTCAGATGCATATCACCTTGGGATTGCAATTTTTGTATATTTCACATTCTTTTCTTTGCTCTTTCAAATGCTTTCCTCCATCTTACTATACTAACTGCTTTTGGGGCCATTATTGTGTTATCCAAAGCCAACATGGCATGTCTCACATTATGCTCTGTATAGGAAGCAACTGGTTGGTGGAAGAACTGATGAGTAAAGTTGTTTGTGATGCCCCAGTGGCCTAATGGATAAGGCACTGGCCTCCTAAGCCAGGGATTGTTTGAGTCCCACCTGGGGTGGTTGAAAGCAGAGTGGCGCAGCGAAAGCGTGCTGGGCCCATAACCCAGAGGTCGATGGATCGAAACCATCCTCTGCTAACTGTATTTTGTAAGCTGACTTATGACCTTTACAACATCTTAGGAAAATGAACCAGATACAGAAAGTACATATTCACCTACCGTACAATTTCAGATGCATATCAGCTTGGGAATGCAGTTTTTGTATATTTCAAATTTTTTTCTCTGCTCTTTCAAATGCTTTCCTCCATCTTACTATACTAACTGCTTTTATTGTCATCATTGTGTTACCCAAAGGGTTCGAGTCCAATCTGGGGTGGTTGAAAGAAAGCAGAGTGGTGCAGCGAAGCTTGCTGGGCCCATAACCCAGAGGTCGATGGATCAAACCATCCTCTGCTAACTGGCCTTGTAAGCTGACTTAGGGCAGAGTACAACCCAGATACATAACCCAGAGGTCGATGGATCGAAACCATCCTCTGCTAACTGTGCCTTGTAAGCTGACTTAGGGCATTTACAACCTTTTAGTTAAGTGAACCAGATACAGAAAGTACATATTCACCTACTGTACAATTTCAGATGCATATCAGCTTGGGATTGCAATTTTTGTATATTTCAAATTTTTTTCTTTGCTCTTTCAAATGCTTTCCTCCATCTTACTATACTAACTGCTTTTATTGTCATCATTGTGTTACCCAAAGGGTTCGAGTCCAATCTGGGGTGGTTGAAAGCAGAGTGGTGCAGCGAAGCGTTGCTGGGCCCATAACCCAGAGGTCGATGGATCGAAACCATCCTCTGCTAATTGTATTTTGTAAGCTGACTTAGGGCCTTTACAAGGTCTTAGTTAAGTGAACCAGATACAGAATGTACATATTCACTTGCTGTACAATTTCAGATGCATATCACCTTGGGATTGTAATTTTTGTATATTTCAATTTTTTTCTCTGCTCTTTCAAATGCTTTCCTCCATCTTACTATACTAACTGCTTTTATTGTCATCATTGTGTTACCCAAAGGGTTCGAGTCCAATCTGGGGTGGTTGAAAGCAGAGTGGTGCAGCGGAAGCTTGCTAGGCCCATAACCCAGAGGTCGATGGATCGAAACCATCCTCTGCTAACTGTATTTTGTAAGCTGACTTATGACCTTTACAACATCTTAGTTAAATGAACCAGATACAGAAAGTACATATTCACCTACTGTACAATTTCAGATGCATATCAGCTTGGGATTGCAATTTTTGTATATTTCACATTCTTTTCTTTGCTCTTTCAAATGCTTTCCTCCATCTTACTATACTAACTGCTTTTGGGGCCATTATTGTGTTATCCAAAGCCAACATGGCATGTCTCACATTATGCTCTGTATAGGAAGCAACTGGGTGGTGGAAGAACTGTAAGAACTGATGAGTAAAGTTGTTTGTGATGCCCCAGTGGCCTAATGGATAAGGCACTGGCCTCCTAAGCCAGGGATTGTTTGAGTCCCATCTGGGGTGGTTGAAAGCAGAGTGGCGCAGCGGAGCGTGCTGGGCCCATAACCCAGAGGTCGATGGATCGAAACCATCCTCTGCTAACTGTATTTTGTAAGCTGACTTATGACCTTTACAACATCTTAGGAAAATGAACCAGATACAGAAAGTACATATTCACCTACTGTACAATTTCAGATGCATATCAGCTTGGGATTGCAATTTTTGTATATTTCAAATTTTTTTCTCTGCTCTTTCAAATGCTTTCCTCCATCTTACTATACTAACTGCTTTTATTGTCATCATTGTGTTACCCAAAGGGTTCGAGTCCAATCTGGGGTGGTTGAAAGCAGAGTGGTGCAGCGAAGCTTGCTGGGCCCATAACCCAGAGGTCGATGGATCGAAACCATCCTCTGCTAACTGTGCCTTGTAAGCTGACTTAGGGCATTTACAACCTTTTAGTTAAGTGAACCAGATACAGAAAGTACATATTCACCTACCGTACAATTTCAGATGCATATCAGCTTGGGATTGCAATTTTTGTATATTTCACATTCTTTTCTTTGCTCTTTCAAATGCTTTCCTCCATCTTACTATACTAACTGCTTTTGGGGCCATTATTGTGTTATCCAACACCAACATGGCATGTCTCACATTATGCTCTGTATAGGAAGCAACTGGTTGGTGGAAGAACTGATGAGTAAAGTTGTTTGTGATGCCCCAGTGGCCTAATGGATAAGGCACTGGCCTCCTAAGCCAGGGATTGTTTGAGTCCCACCTGGGGTGGTTGAAAGCAGAGTGGCGCAGCGGAAGCGTGCTGGGCCCATAACCCAGAGGTCGATGGATCGAAACCATCCTCTGCTAACTGTATTTTGTAAGCTGACTTATGACCTTTACAACATCTTAGGAAAATGAACCAGATACAGAAAGTACATATTCACCTACTGTACAATTTCAGATGCATATCAGCTTGGGATTGTAATTTTTGTATATTTCAAATTTTTTTCTCTGCTCTTTCAAATGCTTTCCTCCATCTTACTATACTAACTGCTTTTATTGTCATCATTGTGTTACCCAAAGGGTTCGAGTCCAATCTGGGGTGGTTGAAAGCAGAGTGGTGCAGCGGAAGCTTGCTGGGCCCATAACCCAGAGGTCGATGGATCGAAACCATCCTCTGCTAACTGTGCCTTGTAAGCTGACTTAGGGCATTTACAACCTTTTAGTTAAGTGAACCAGATACAGAAAGTACATATTCACCTACTGTACAATTTCAGATGCATATCAGCTTGGGATTGCAATTTTTGTATATTTCACATTTTTTCTTTGCTCTTTCAAATGCTTTCCTCCATCTTACTATACTAACTGCTTTTATTGTCATCATTGTGTTACCCAAAGGGTTCGAGTCCAATCTGGGGTGGTTGAAAGCAGAGTGGAGCAGCGGAAGCGTGCTGGGCCCATAACCCAGAGGTCGATGGATCAAAACCATCCTCTGCTAACTGTATTTTGTAAGCTGACTTAGGGCCTTTACAACGTCTTAGTTAAGTGAACCAGATACAGAATGTACATATTCACCTGCTGTACAATTTCAGATGCATATCAGCTTGGGATTGCAATTTTTGTATATTTCAAATTTTTTCTCTGCTCTTTCAAATGCTTTCCTCCATCTTACTATACTAACTGCTTTTATTGTCATCATTGTCAAACCCAAAGGGTTCAAGTCCAATCTGGGGTGGTTGAAAGCAGAGTGGTGCAGCGAGTTAAGTGAGTGCTGGGCCCATAACCCAGAGGTCGATGGATCAAAACCATCCTCTGCTAACTGTGCCTTGTAAGCTGACTTAGGTGGTTTTACAACCTCTTGTATTTTGTAGCTTAACAACATCTTAGTGAACCAGATACAGAAAGTACATATTCACCTACTGTACAATTTCAGATGCATATCAGCTTGGGATTGCAATTTTTGTATATTTCAAATTTTTTTCTCTGCTCTTTCAAATGCTTTCCTCCATCTTACTATACTAACTGCTTTTATTGTCATCATTGTGTTACCCAAAGGGTTCGAGTCCAATCTGGGGTGGTTGAAAGCAGAGTGGTGCAGCGGAAGCTTGCTGGGCCCATAACCCAGAGGTCGATGGATCGAAACCATCCTCTGCTAACTGTGCCTTGTAAGCTGACTTAGGGCATTTACAACATTTTAGTTAAGTGAACCAGATACAGAAAGTACATATTCACCTACTGTACAATTTCAGATGCATATCAGCTTGGGATTGCAATTTTTGTATATTTCACATTCTTTTCTTTGCTCTTTCAAATGCTTTCCTCCATCTTACTATACTAACTGCTTTTGGGGCCATTATTGTGTTATCCAAAGCCAACATGGCATGTCTCACATTATGCTCTGTATAGGAAGCAACTGGTTGGTGGAAGAACTGATGAGTAAAGTTGTTTGTGATGCCCCAGTGGCCTAATGGATAAGGCACTGGCCTCCTAAGCCAGGGATTGTTTGAGTCCCACCTGGGGTGGTTGAAAGCAGAGTGGCGCAGCGGAAGCGTGCTGGGCCCATAACCCAGAGGTCGATGGATCGAAACCATCCTCTGCTAACTGTATTTTGTAAGCTGACTTATGACCTTTACAACATCTTAGGAAAATGAACCAGATACAGAAAGTACATATTCACCTACTGTACAATTTCAGATGCATATCAGCTTGGGATTGCAATTTTTGTATATTTCAAATTTTTTTCTCTGCTCTTTCAAATGCTTTCCTCCATCTTACTATACTAACTGCTTTTATTGTCATCATTGTGTTACCCAAAGGGTTCGAGTCCAATCTGGGGTGGTTGAAAGCAGAGTGGTGCAGCGGAAGCGTGCTGGGCCCATAACCCAGAGGTCGATGGATCGAAACCATCCTCTGCTAACTGTGCCTTGTAAGCTGACTTAGGCCTTTACAACATTTAGTTAAGTGAACCAGATACAGAAAGTACATATTCACCTACCATACAATTTCAGATGCATATCAGCTTGGGAATGCAGTTTTTGTATATTTCAAAATTTTTTCTCTGCTCTTTCAAATGCTTTCCTCCATCTTACTATACTAACTGCTTTTATTGTCATCATTGTGTTACCCAAAGGGTTCGAGTCCAATCTGGGGTGGTTGAAAGCAGAGTGGTGCAGCGGAGCGTGCTGGGCCCATAACCCAGAGGTCGATGGATCAAACCATCCTCTGCTAACTGTGCCTTGTAAGCTGACTTAGGGCCTTTACAACCTTTTAGTTAAGTGAACCAGATACAGAAAGTACATATTCACCTACTGTACAATTTCAGATGCATATCAGCTTGGGATTGCAATTTTGTATATTTCAAATTTTTTCTCTGCTCTTTCAAATGCTTTCCTCCATCTTACTATACTAACTGCTTTTATTGTCATCATTGTCTTACCCAAAGGGTTCAAGTCCAATCTGGGGTGGTTGAAAGCAGAGTGGTGCGGCGGAAGCTTGCGAGGCCCATAACCCAGAGGTCGATGGATCGAAACCATCCTCTGCTAACTGTGCCTTGTAAGCTGACTTATGACCTTTACAACATCTTAGGAAAATAAACCAGATACAGAAAGTACATATTCACCTACCGTACAATTTCAGATGCATATCAGCTTGGGATTGCAGTTTTGTATATTTCACATTCTTTTCTTTGCTCTTTCAAATGCTTTCCTCCATCTTACTATACTAACTACTTTTGGGGCCATTATTGTGTTATCCAAAGCCAACATGGCATGTCTCACATTATGCTCTGTATAGGAAGCAACTGGTTGGTGGAAGAACTGATGAGTAAAGTTGTTTGTGATGCCCCAGTGGCCTAATGGATAAGGCACTGGCCTCCTAAGCCAGGGATTGTTTGAGTCCCACCTGGGGTGGTTGAAAGCAGAGTGGCGCAGCGGAAGCGTGCTGGGCCCATAACCCAGAGGTCGATGGATCGAAACCATCCTCTGCTAACTGTATTTTGTAAGCTGACTTATGACCTTTACAACATCTTAGGAAAATGAACCAGATACAGAAAGTACATATTCACCTACTGTACAATTTCAGATGCATATCAGCTTGGGATTGCAATTTTTGTATATTTCAAATTTTTTTCTCTGCTCTTTCAAATGCTTTCCTCCATCTTACTATACTAACTGCTTTTATTGTCATCATTGTGTTACCCAAAGGGTTCGAGTCCAATCTGGGGTGGTTGAAAGCAGAGTGGTGCAGCGGAAGCTTGCTGGGCCCATAACCCAGAGGTCGATGGATCGAAACCATCCTCTGCTAACTGTGCCTTGTAAGCTGACTTAGGGCATTTACAACCTTTTAGTTAAGTGAACCAGATACAGAAAGTACATATTCACCTACTGTACAATTTCAGATGCATATCAGCTTGGGATTGCAATTTTTGTATATTTCACATTCTTTTCTTTGCTCTTTCAAATGCTTTCCTCCATCTTACTATACTAACTGCTTTTATTGTCATCATTGTGTTACCCAAAGGGTTCGAGTCCAATCTGGGGTGGTTGAAAGCAGAGTGGTGCAGCGGAAGCGTGCTGGGCCCATAACCCAGAGGTCGATGGATCAAACCATCCTCTGCTAACTGTATTTTGTAAGCTGACTTAGGCCCATAACCTTTACAACATCTTAGTTAAACATGAACCAGATACAGAAAGTACATATTCACCTACTGTACAATTTCAGATGCATATCAGCTTGGGATTGCAATTTTGTATATTTCAAATTTTTTCTCTGCTCTTTCAAATGCTTTCCTCCATCTTACTATACTAACTGCTTTTATTGTCATCATTGTGTTACCCAAAGGGTTCGAGTCCAATCTGGGGTGGTTGAAAGCAGAGTGGTGCAGCGAAGCTTGCTGGGCCCATAACCCAGAGGTCGATGGATCGAAACCATCCTCTGCTAACTGTGCCTTGTAAGCTGACTTAGAGCATTTACAATCTTTTAGTTAAGTGAACCAGATACAGAAAGTACATATTCACCTACTGTACAATTTCAGATGCATATCAGCTTGGGATTGCAATTTTTGTATATTTCACATTCTTTTCTTTGCTCTTTCAAATGCTTTCCTCCATCTTATTATACTAACTGCTTTTGGGGCCATTATTGTGTTATCCAAAGCCAACATGGCATGTCTCACATTATGCTCTGTATAGGAAGCAACTGGTTGGTGGAAGAACTGATGAGTAAAGTTGTTTGTGATGCCCCAGTGGCCTAATGGATAAGGCACTGGCCTCCTACGCTAGGGATTGTTTGAGTCCCACCTGGGGTGGTTGAAAGCAGAGTGGCGCAGCGGAAGCGTGCTGGGCCCATAACCCAGAGGTCGATGGATCGAAACCATCCTCTGCTAACTGTATTTTGTAAGCTGACTTATGACCTTTACAACATCTTAGGAAAATGAACCAGATACAGAAAGTACATATTCACCTACTGTACAATTTCAGATGCATATCAGCTTGGGATTGCAATTTTGTATATTTCAAATTTTTTTCTCTGCTCTTTCAAATGCTTTCCTCCATCTTACTATACTAACTGCTTTTATTGTCATCATTGTGTTACCCAAAGGGTTCGAGTCCAATCTGGGGTGGTTGAAAGCAGAGTGGTGCAGCGGAAGCTTGCTAGGCCCATAACCCAGAGGTCGATGGATCAAAACCATCCTCTGCTAACTGTGCCTTGTAAGCTGACTTAGGGCATTTACAACCTTTTAGTTAAGTGAACCAGATACAGAAAGTACATATTCACCTACTGTACAATTTCAGATGCATATCAGCTTGGGATTGCAATTTTTGTATATTTCACATTCTTTTCTTTGCTCTTTCAAATGCTTTCCTCCATCTTACTATACTAACTGCTTTTATTGTCATCATTGTGTTACCCAAAGGGTTCGAGTCCCATCTGGGGTGGTTGAAAGCAGAGTGGAGCAGCGGAAGCGTGCTGGGCCCATAACCCAGAGGTCGATGGATCAAAACCATCCTCTGCTAACTGTATTTTGTAAGCTGACTTAGGGCCTTTACAACATCTTAGTTAAGTGAACCAGATACAGAAAGTACATATTCACCTACTGTACAATTTCAGATGCATATCAGCTTGGGATTGCAATTTTTGTATATTTCAAATTTTTTTCTCTGCTCTTTCAAATGCTTTCCTCCATCTTACTATACTAACTGCTTTTATTGTCATCATTGTCTTACCCAAAGGGTTCAAGTCCAATCTGGGGTGGTTGAAAGCAGAGTGGTGCAGCGGAAGCTTGCTGGGCCCATAACCCAGAGGTCGATGGATCGAAACCATCCTCTGCTAACTGTGCCTTGTAAGCTGACTTAGGGCATTTACAACATTTTAGTTAAGTGAACCAGATACAGAAAGTACATATTCACCTACTGTACAATTTCAGATGCATATCAGCTTGGGATTGCAATTTTGTATATTTCACATTCTTTTCTTTGCTCTTTCAAATGCTTTCCTCCATCTTACTATACTAACTGCTTTTATTGTCATCATTGTCACATTACCCAAAGGTTTGGAGTCCAAAGTCTGGGGTGGTTGAAAGCAGAGTGGAGCAGGGGTGGTTGAAAGCAGAGTGGGCCCATAACCCAGAGGTCGATGGATCGAAACCATCCTCTGCTAACTGTATTTTGTAAGCTGACTTATGACCTTTACAACATCTTAGGAAAATGAACCAGATACAGAAAGTACATATTCACCTACTGTACAATTTCAGATGCATATCACCTTGGGATTGTAATTTTTGTATATTTCAATTTTTTTCTCTGCTCTTTCAAATGCTTTCCTCCATCTTACTATACTAACTGCTTTTATTGTCATCATTGTCTTACCCAAAGGGTTCGAGTCCAATCTGGGGTGGTTGAAAGCAGAGTGGTGCAGCGAAGCTTGCTGGGCCCATAACCCAGAGGTCGATGGATCGAAACCATCCTCTGCTAACTGTGCCTTGAAAGCTGACTTAGGGCATTTACAACCTTTTAGTTAAGTGAACCAGATACAGAAAGTACATATTCACCTACTGTACAATTTCAGATGCATATCAGCTTGGGATTGCAATTTTTGTATATTTCAAATTTTTTTCTCTGCTCTTTCAAATGCTTTCCTCCATCTTACTATACTAACTGCTTTTATTGTCATCATTGTGTTACCCAAAGGGTTCGAGTCCAATCTGGGGTGGTTGAAAGCAGAGTGGTGCAGCGGAGCGTGCTGGGCCCATAACCCAGAGGTCGATGGATCAAACCATCCTCTGCTAACTGTATTTTGTAAGCTGACTTAGGACCTTTACAACATCTTAGTTAAGTGAACCAGATACAGAAAGTACATATTCACCTACTGTACAATTTCAGATGCATATCAGCTTGGGATTGCAATTTTTGTATATTTCAAATTTTTTCTCTGCTCTTTCAAATGCTTTCCTCCATCTTACTATACTAACTGCTTTTATTGTCATCATTGTGTTACCCAAAGGGTTCGAGTCCAATCTGGGGTGGTTGAAAGCAGAGTGGTGCAGCGGAGCTTGCTGGGCCCATAACCCAGAGGTCGATGGATCAAACCATCCTCTGCTAACTGTGCCTTGTAAGCTGACTTAGAAATGAACCAGATTTACAACATTTTTAGTTAAGTGAACCAGATACAGAAAGTACATATTCACCTACTGTACAATTTCAGATGCATATCAGCTTGGGATTGCAATTTTGTATATTTCACATTCTTTTCTTTGCTCTTTCAAATGCTTTCCTCCATCTTACTATACTAACTGCTTTTGGGGCCATTATTGTGTTATCCAAAGCCAACATGGCATGTCTCACATTATGCTCTGTATAGGAAGCAACTGGTTGGTGGAAGAACTGATGAGTAAAGTTGTTTGTGATGCCCCAGTGGCCTAATGGATAAGGCACTGGCCTCCTAAGCCAGGGATTGTTTGAGTCCCACCTGGGGTGGTTGAAAGCAGAGTGGCGCAGCGGAAGCGTGCTGGGCCCATAACCCAGAGGTCGATGGATCAAACCATCCTCTGCTAACTGTATTTTGTAAGCTGACTTATGACCTTTACAACATCTTAGGAAAATGAACCAGATACAGAAAGTACATATTCACCTACTGTACAATTTCAGATGCATATCAGCTTGGGATTGCAATTTTGTATATTTCAAATTTTTTCTCTGCTCTTTCAAATGCTTTCCTCCATCTTACTATACTAACTGCTTTTATTGTCATCATTGTGTTACCCAAAGGGTTCGAGTCCAATCTGGGGTGGTTGAAAGCAGAGTGGTGCAGCGAAGCTTGCTGGGCCCATAACCCAGAGGTCGATGGATCAAACCATCCTCTGCTAACTGTGCCTTGTAAGCTGACTTAGGCATTTACAACCTTTTAGTTAAGTGAACCAGATACAGAAAGTACATATTCACCTACTGTACAATTTCAGATGCATATCAGCTTGGGATTGCAATTTTTGTATATTTCAAATTTTTTCTCTGCTCTTTCAAATGCTTTCCTCCATCTTACTATACTAACTGCTTTTATTGTCATCATTGTGTTACCCAAAGGGTTCGAGTCCAATCTGGGGTGGTTGAAAGCAGAGTGGTGCAGCGAGCTTGCTGGGCCCATAACCCAGAGGTCGATGGATCAAACCATCCTCTGCTAACTGTATTTTGTAAGCTGACTTAGGACCTTTACAACATTTTAGTTAAATGAACCAGATACAGAAAGTACATATTCACCTACTGTACAATTTCAGATGCATATCAGCTTGGGATTGCAATTTTGTATATTTCACATTCTTTTCTTTGCTCTTTCAAATGCTTTCCTCCATCTTACTATACTAACTGCTTTTGGGGCCATTATTGTGTTATCCAAAGCCAACATGGCATGTCTCACATTATGCTCTGTATAGGAAGCAACTGGTTGGTGGAAGAACTGATGAGTAAAGTTGTTTGTGATGCCCCAGTGGCCTAATGGATAAGGCACTGGCCTCCTAAGCCAGGGATTGTTTGAGTCCCATCTGGGGTGGTTGAAAGCAGAGTGGCGCAGCGGAAGCGTGCTGGGCCCATAACCCAGAGGTCGATGGATCAAACCATCCTCTGCTAACTGTATTTTGTAAGCTGACTTATGACCTTTACAACATCTTAGGAAAATGAACCAGATACAGAAAGTACATATTCACCTACTGTACAATTTCAGATGCATATCAGCTTGGGATTGCAATTTTGTATATTTCAAATTTTTTCTCTGCTCTTTCAAATGCTTTCCTCCATCTTACTATACTAACTGCTTTTATTGTCATCATTGTGTTACCCAAAGGGTTCGAGTCCAATCTGGGGTGGTTGAAAGCAGAGTGGTGCAGCGAGCTTGCTGGCCCAGCTTGCTAGGCCCATAACCCAGAGGTCGATGGATCGAAACCATCCTCTGCTAACTGTGCCTTGTAAGCTGACTTAGGGCATTTACAACCTTTTAGTTAAGTGAACCAGATACAGAAAGTACATATTCACCTACTGTACAATTTCAGATGCATATCAGCTTGGGATTGCAATTTTTGTATATTTCACATTCTTTTCTTTGCTCTTTCAAATGCTTTCCTCCATCTTACTATACTAACTGCTTTTGGGGCCATTATTGTGTTATCCAATACCAACATGGCATGTCTCACATTATGCTCTGTATAGGAAGCAACTGGTTGGTGGAAGAACTGATGAGTAAAGTTGTTTGTGATGCCCCAGTGGCCTAATGTATAAGGCACTGGCCTCCTATGCCAGGGATTGTTTGAGTCCCACCTGGGGTGGTTGAAAGCAGAGTGGCGCAGCGGAAGCGTGCTGGGCCCATAACCCAGAGGTCGATGGATCGAAACCATCCTCTGCTAACTGTATTTTGTAAGCTGACTTATGACCTTTACAACATCTTAGGAAAATGAACCAGATACAGAAAGTACATATTCACCTACTGTACAATTTCAGATGCATATCAGCTTGGGATTGCAATTTTGTATATTTCAAATTTTTTCTCTGCTCTTTCAAATGCTTTCCTCCATCTTACTATACTAACTGCTTTTATTGTCATCATTGTGTTACCCAAAGGGTTCGAGTCCAATCTGGGGTGGTTGAAAGCAGAGTGGTGCAGCGGAAGCTTGCTGGGCCCATAACCCAGAGGTCGATGGATCAAACCATCCTCTGCTAACTGTGCCTTGTAAGCTGACTTAGGCATTTACAACCTTTTAGTTAAGTGAACCAGATACAGAAAGTACATATTCACCTACTGTACAATTTCAGATGCATATCAGCTTGGGATTGCAATTTTGTATATTTCAAATTTTTTCTCTGCTCTTTCAAATGCTTTCCTCCATCTTACTATACTAACTGCTTTTATTGTCATCATTGTGTTACCCAAAGGGTTCGAGTCCAATCTGGGGTGGTTGAAAGCAGAGTGGTGCAGCGAAGCTTGCTGGGCCCATAACCCAGAGGTCGATGGATCAAACCATCCTCTGCTAACTGTATTTTGTAAGCTGACTTAGACCTTTACAACATCTTAGTTAAATGAACCAGATACAGAAAGTACATATTCACCTACTGTACAATTTCAGATGCATATCAGCTTGGGATTGCAATTTTTGTATATTTCACATTCTTTTCTTTGCTCTTTCAAATGCTTTCCTCCATCTTACTATACTAACTGCTTTTGGGGCCATTATTGTGTTATCCAAAGCCAACATGGCATGTCTCACATTATGCTCTGTATAGGAAGCAACTGGTTGGTGGAAGAACTGATGAGTAAAGTTGTTTGTGATGCCCCAGTGGCCTAATGGATAAGGCACTGGCCTCCTAAGCCAGGGATTGTTTGAGTCCCACCTGGGGTGGTTGAAAGCAGAGTGGCGCAGCGAGAGCGTGCTGGGCCCATAACCCAGAGGTCGATGGATCGAAACCATCCTCTGCTAACTGTATTTTGTAAGCTGACTTATGACCTTTACAACATCTTAGGAAAATGAACCAGATACAGAAAGTACATATTCACCTACTGTACAATTTCAGATGCATATCAGCTTGGGATTGCAATTTTGTATATTTCAAATTTTTTTCTCTGCTCTTTCAAATGCTTTCCTCCATCTTACTATACTAACTGCTTTTATTGTCATCATTGTGTTACCCAAAGGGTTCGAGTCCAATCTGGGGTGGTTGAAAGCAGAGTGGTGCAGCGGAAGCTTGCTGGGCCCATAACCCAGAGGTCGATGGATCGAAACCATCCTCTGCTAACTGTGCCTTGTAAGCTGACTTAGGGCATTTACAACCTTTTAGTTAAGTGAACCAGATACAGAAAGTACATATTCACCTACTGTACAATTTCAGATGCATATCAGCTTGGGATTGCAATTTTTGTATATTTCACATTCTTTTCTTTGCTCTTTCAAATGCTTTCCTCCATCTTACTATACTAACTGCTTTTATTGTCATCATTGTGTTACCCAAAGGGTTCGAGTCCAATCTGGGGTGGTTGAAAGCAGAGTGGTGCAGCGGAAGCGTGCTGGGCCCATAACCCAGAGGTCGATGGATCAAACCATCCTCTGCTAACTGTATTTTGTAAGCTGACTTAGGACCTTTACAACATCTTAGTTAAAATGAACCAGATACAGAAAGTACATATTCACCTACTGTACAATTTCAGATGCATATCAGCTTGGGATTGCAATTTTTGTATATTTCAAATTTTTTTCTCTGCTCTTTCAAATGCTTTCCTCCATCTTACTATACTAACTGCTTTTATTGTCATCATTGTGTTACCCAAAGGGTTCAAGAGTCCAATCTGGGGTGGTTGAAAGCAGAGTGGTGCAGCGAAGCTTGCTGGCCCATAACCCAGAGGTCGATGGATCAAACCATCCTCTGCTAACTGTGCCTTGTAAGCTGACTTAGGGCATTTACAACATTTTAGTTAAGTGAACCAGATACAGAAAGTACATATTCACCTACTGTACAATTTCAGATGCATATCAGCTTGGGATTGCAATTTTGTATATTTCAAATTTTTTTCTTTGCTCTTTCAAATGCTTTCCTCCATCTTACTATACTAACTGCTTTTATTGTCATCATTGTTATTACCCAAAGGGTTCTCTGAGTCCAACTGGTCTGGGGTGGTTGAAAGCAGAGTGGCCTCCTAAGCCAGGGATTGTGAGTTGAGTCCCATCTGGGGTGGTTGAAAGCAGAGTGGAGCAGCGAAGCGTGCTGGGCCCATAACCCAGAGGTCGATGGATCAAACCATCCTCTGCTAACTGTATTTTGTAAGCTGACTTATGACCTTTACAACATCATAGGAAAATGAACCAGATACAGAAAGTACATATTCACCTACCGTACAATTTCAGATGCATATCAGCTTGGGAATGCAGTTTTTGTATATTTCAAATTTTTTTCTCTGCTCTTTCAAATGCTTTCCTCCATCTTACTATACTAACTGCTTTTATTGTCATCATTGTGTTACCCAAAGGGTTCGAGTCCAATCTGGGGTGGTTGAAAGCAGAGTGGTGCAGCGGAGCTTGCTGGGCCCATAACCCAGAGGTCGATGGATCAAACCATCCTCTGCTAACTGTGCCTTGTAAGCTGACTTAGGCATTTACAACCTTTTAGTTAAGTGAACCAGATACAGAAAGTACATATTCACCTACTGTACAATTTCAGATGCATATCAGCTTGGGATTGCAATTTTTGTATATTTCACATTCTTTTCTTTGCTCTTTCAAATGCTTTCCTCCATCTTACTATACTAACTGCTTTTGGGGCCATTATTGTGTTATCCAAAGCCAACATGGCATGTCTCACATTATGCTCTGTATAGGAAGCAACTGGTTGGTGGAAGAACTGATGAGTAAAGTTGTTTGTGATGCCCCAGTGGCCTAATGGATAAGGCACTGGCCTCCTAAGCCAGGGATTGTTTGAGTCCCACCTGGGGTGGTTGAAAGCAGAGTGGCGCAGCGGAGCGTGCTGGGCCCATAACCCAGAGGTCGATGGATCAAACCATCCTCTGCTAACTGTATTTTGTAAGCTGACTTATGACCTTTACAACATCTTAGGAAAATGAACCAGATACAGAAAGTACATATTCACCTACTGTACAATTTCAGATGCATATCAGCTTGGGATTGCAATTTTGTATATTTCAAATTTTTTCTCTGCTCTTTCAAATGCTTTCCTCCATCTTACTATACTAACTGCTTTTATTGTCATCATTGTGTTACCCAAAGGGTTCGAGTCCAATCTGGGGTGGTTGAAAGCAGAGTGGTGCAGCGGAAGCTTGCTGGGCCCATAACCCAGAGGTCGATGGATCAAACCATCCTCTGCTAACTGTGCCTTGTAAGCTGACTTAGGCATTTACAACCTTTTAGTTAAGTGAACCAGATACAGAAAGTACATATTCACCTACTGTACAATTTCAGATGCATATCAGCTTGGGATTGCAATTTTTGTATATTTCACATTCTTTTCTTTGCTCTTTCAAATGCTTTCCTCCATCTTACTATACTAACTGCTTTTATTGTCATCATTGTGTTACCCAAAGGGTTCGAGTCCAATCTGGGGTGGTTGAAAGCAGAGTGGTGCAGCGGAAGCGTGCTGGGCCCATAACCCAGAGGTCGATGGATCGAAACCATCCTCTGCTAACTGTATTTTGTAAGCTGACTTAGGGCCTTTACAAGGTCTTAGTTAAGTGAACCAGATACAGAAAGTACATATTCACCTACTGTACAATTTCAGATGCATATCAGCTTGGGATTGCAATTTTTGTATATTTCAAATTTTTTTCTGCTCTTTCAAATGCTTTCCTCCATCTTACTATACTAACTGCTTTTATTGTCATCATTGTGTTACCCAAAGGGTTCGAGTCCAATCTGGGGTGGTTGAAAGCAGAGTGGTGCAGCGAAGCTGCTGGGCCCATAACCCAGAGGTCGATGGATCAAACCATCCTCTGCTAACTGTGCCTTGTAAGCTGACTTAGGGCCTTTACAACCTTTTAGTTAAGTGAACCAGATACAGAAAGTACATATTCACCTACTGTACAATTTCAGATGCATATCAGCTTGGGATTGCAATTTTGTATATTTCAAATTTTTTCTCTGCTCTTTCAAATGCTTTCCTCCATCTTACTATACTAACTGCTTTTATTGTCATCATTGTGTTACCCAAAGGGTTCGAGTCCAATCTGGGGTGGTTGAAAGCAGAGTGGTGCAGCGGAAGCTTGCTGGGCCCATAACCCAGAGGTCGATGGATCAAACCATCCTCTGCTAACTGTGCCTTGTAAGCTGACTTAGGACCTTTACAACATCTTAGTTAAAATGAACCAGATACAGAAAGTACATATTCACCTACTGTACAATTTCAGATGCATATCAGCTTGGGATTGCAATTTTGTATATTTCACATTCTTTTCTTTGCTCTTTCAAATGCTTTCCTCCATCTTACTATACTAACTGCTTTTGGGGCCATTATTGTGTTATCCAAAGCCAACATGGCATGTCTCACATTATGCTCTGTATAGGAAGCAACTGGTTGGTGGAAGAACTGATGAGTAAAGTTGTTTGTGATGCCCCAGTGGCCTAATGGATAAGGCACTGGCCTCCTAAGCCAGGGATTGTTTGAGTCCCACCTGGGGTGGTTGAAAGCAGAGTGGCGCAGCGGAAGCGCTGGGCCCATAACCCAGAGGTCGATGGATCAAACCATCCTCTGCTAACTGTATTTTGTAAGCTGACTTATGACCTTTACAACATCTTAGGAAAATGAACCAGATACAGAATGTACATATTCACTTGCTGTACAATTTCAGATGCATATCACCTTGGGATTGTAATTTTTGTATATTTCAAATTTTTTTCTCTGCTCTTTCAAATGCTTTCCTCCATCTTACTATACTAACTGCTTTTATTGTCATCATTGTGTTACCCAAAGGGTTCGAGTCCAATCTGGGGTGGTTGAAAGCAGAGTGGTGCAGCGGAAGCTTGCTGGGCCCATAACCCAGAGGTCGATGGATCAAACCATCCTCTGCTAACTGTGCCTTGTAAGCTGACTTAGGCATTTACAACCTTTTAGTTAAGTGAACCAGATACAGAAAGTACATATTCACCTACTGTACAATTTCAGATGCATATCAGCTTGGGATTGCAATTTTTGTATATTTCACATTCTTTTCTTTGCTCTTTCAAATGCTTTCCTCCATCTTACTATACTAACTGCTTTTATTGTCATCATTGTGTTACCCAAAGGGTTCGAGTCCCATCTGGGGTGGTTGAAAGCAGAGTGGTGCAGCGGAGCGTGCTGGGCCCATAACCCAGAGGTCGATGGATCAAACCATCCTCTGCTAACTGTATTTTGTAAGCTGACTTAGGACCTTTACAACATCTTAGTTAAATGAACCAGATACAGAAAGTACATATTCACCTACTGTACAATTTCAGATGCATATCAGCTTGGGATTGCAATTTTGTATATTTCAAATTTTTTTCTCTGCTCTTTCAAATGCTTTCTCCATCTTACTATACTAACTGCTTTTATTGTCATCATTGTGTTACCCAAAGGGTTCGAGTCCAATCTGGGGTGGTTGAAAGCAGAGTGGTGCAGCGGAGCTTGCTCTGTATAGGCCCATAACCCAGAGGTCGATGGATCAAAGGTCGATGGATCCATCCTCTGCTAACTGTATTTTGTAAGCTGACTTAGGACCTTTACAACATCTTAGTTAAATGAACCAGATACAGAAAGTACATATTCACCTACTGTACAATTTCAGATGCATATCAGCTTGGGATTGCAATTTTGTATATTTCAAATTTTTTTCTGCTCTTTCAAATGCTTTCCTCCATCTTACTATACTAACTGCTTTTATTGTCATCATTGTGTTACCCAAAGGGTTCTCAGTCTGTATAGGAAGCAACTCTGGGGTGGTTGAAAGCAGAGTGGTGCAGCCCCAGTGGCCTAATGGATAAGCCTGGCATCCTAACCCAGAGATCGATGGATGGTTGAAAGCATCCTCTGGGCCCATAACCCAGAGGTCGATGGATCCCATCCTCTGCTAACTGTATTTTGTAAGCTGACTTATGACCTTACAACATCTTAGTTAAATGAACCAGATACAGAAAGTACATATTCACCTACTGTACAATTTCAGATGCATATCAGCTTGGGATTGCAATTTTTGTATATTTCAAATTTTTTCTCTGCTCTTTCAAATGCTTTCCTCCATCTTACTATACTAACTGCTTTTATTGTCATCATTGTGTTACCCAAAGGGTTCGAGTCCAATCTGGGGTGGTTGAAAGCAGAGTGGTGCAGCGGAGCTTGCTGGCCCATAACCCAGAGGTCGATGGATCAAACCATCCTCTGCTAACTGTGCCTTGTAAGCTGACTTAGGCATTTACAACCTTTAGTTAAGTGAACCAGATACAGAAAGTACATATTCACCTACTGTACAATTTCAGATGCATATCAGCTTGGGATTGCAATTTTTGTATATTTCACATTCTTTTCTTTGCTCTTTCAAATGCTTTCCTCCATCTTACTATACTAACTGCTTTTGGGGCCATTATTGTGTTATCCAACACCAACATGGCATGTCTCACATTATGCTCTGTATAGGAAGCAACTGGTTGGTGGAAGAACTGATGAGTAAAGTTTTATTATGCCCAGTGGCCTAATGGATAAGGCACTGGCCTCCTAGGGATTGTGAGTTGAGTCCCATCTGGGGTGGTTGAAAGCAGAGTGGAGCAGCGGAAGCGTGCTGGGCCCATAACCCAGAGGTCGATGGATCAAAACCATCCTCTGCTAACTGTATTTTGTAAGCTGACTTATGACCTTTACAACATCTTAGGAAAATGAACCAGATACAGAAAGTACATATTCACCTACTGTACAATTTCAGATGCATATCAGCTTGGGATTGCAATTTTTGTATATTTCAAATTTTTTTCTCTGCTCTTTCAAATGCTTTCCTCCATCTTACTATACTAACTGCTTTTATTGTCATCATTGTGTTACCCAAAGGGTTCGAGTCCAATCTGGGGTGGTTGAAAGCAGAGTGGTGCAGCGAAGCTTGCTGGGCCCATAACCCAGAGGTCGATGGATCAAACCATCCTCTGCTAACTGTGCCTTGTAAGCTGACTTAGGCATTTACAACCTTTTAGTTAAGTTAACCAGATACAGAAAGTACATATTCACCTACTGTACAATTTCAGATGCATATCAGCTTGGGATTGCAATTTTTGTATATTTCACATTCTTTTCTTTGCTCTTTCAAATGCTTTCCTCCATCTTACTATACTAACTGCTTTTGGGGCCATTATTGTGTTATCCAAAGCCAACATGGCATGTCTCACATTATGCTCTGTATAGGAAGCAACTGGTTGGTGGAAGAACTGATGAGTAAAGTTGTTTGTGATGCCCCAGTGGCCTAATGGATAAGGCACTGGCCTCCTAACTAACCAGGGATTGTTTGAGTCCAATCTGGGGTGGTTGAAAGCAGAGTGGTGCAGCGGAAGCGTGCTGGGCCCATAACCCAGAGGTCGATGGATCAAAACCATCCTCTGCTAACTGTATTTTGTAAGCTGACTTATGACCTTTACAACATCTTAGGAAAATGAACCAGATACAGAAAGTACATATTCACCTACTGTACAATTTCAGATGCATATCAGCTTGGGATTGCAATTTTTGTATATTTCACATTCTTTTCTTTGCTCTTTCAAATGCTTTCCTCCATCTTACTATACTAACTGCTTTTATTGGCCATTATTGTGTTATCCAAAGCCAACATGGCATGTCTCACATTATGCTCTGTATAGGAAGCAACTGGTTGGTGGAAGAACTGATGAGTAAAGTTGTTTGTGATGCCCCAGTGGCCTAATGGATAAGGCACTGGCCTCCTAAGCCAGAGATTGTTCAAGTCCCATCTGGGGTGGTTGAAAGCAGAGTGGCGCAGCGGAAGCGTGCTGGGCCCATAACCCAGAGGTCGATGGATCGAAACCATCCTCTGCTAACTGTATTTTGTAAGCTGACTTATGACCTTTACAACATCTTAGGAAAATGAACCAGATACAGAAAGTACATATTCACCTACTGTACAATTTCAGATGCATATCAGCTTGGGATTGCAATTTTTGTATATTTCAAATTTTTTTCTCTGCTCTTTCAAATGCTTTCCTCCATCTTACTATACTAACTGCTTTTATTGTCATCATTGTGTTACCCAAAGGGTTCGAGTCCAATCTGGGGTGGTTGAAAGCAGAGTGGTGCAGCGAGCTTGCTGGGCCCATAACCCAGAGGTCGATGGATCGAAACCATCCTCTGCTAACTGTGCCTTGTAAGCTGACTTAGGGCATTTACAACCTTTTAGTTAAGTGAACCAGATACAGAAAGTACATATTCACCTACTGTACAATTTCAGATGCATATCAGCTTGGGATTGCAATTTTTGTATATTTCAAATTTTTTCTCTGCTCTTTCAAATGCTTTCCTCCATCTTACTATACTAACTGCTTTTATTGTCATCATTGTGTTACCCAAAGGGTTCGAGTCCAATCTGGGGTGGTTGAAAGCAGAGTGGTGCAGCGGAAGCTTGCTGGGCCCATAACCCAGAGGTCGATGGATCAAACCATCCTCTGCTAACTGTATTTTGTAAGCTGACTTAGGACCTTTACAACATCTTAGTTAAGTGAACCAGATACAGAAAGTACATATTCACCTACTGTACAATTTCAGATGCATATCAGCTTGGGATTGCAATTTTTGTATATTTCACATTCTTTTCTTTGCTCTTTCAAATGCTTTCCTCCATCTTACTATACTAACTGCTTTTGGGGCCATTATTGTGTTATCCAAAGCCAACATGGCATGTCACATTATGCTCTGTATAGGAAGCAACTGGTTGGTGGAAGAACTGATGAGTAAAGTTGTTGATGCCCCAGTGGCCTAATGGATCACATTATGCTCTGTATAGGAAGCAACTGGTTGGTGGAAGAACTGATGAGTAAAGTTGTTTGTGATGCCCCAGTGGCCTAATGGATAAGGCACTGGCCTCCTAAGCCAGGGATTGTTTGAGTCCCACCTGGGGTGGTTGAAAGCAGAGTGGCGCAGCGGACGCGTGCTGGGCCCATAACCCAGAGGTCGATGGATCGAAACCATCCTCTGCTAACTGTATTTTGTAAGCTGACTTATGACCTTTACAACATCTTAGGAAAATGAACCAGATACAGAAAGTACATATTCACCTACCGTACAATTTCAGATGCATATCAGCTTGGGAATGCAGTTTTTGTATATTTCAAATTTTTTTCTCTGCTCTTTCAAATGCTTTCCTCCATCTTACTATACTAACTGCTTTTATTGTCATCATTGTGTTACCCAAAGGGTTCGAGTCCAATCTGGGGTGGTTGAAAGCAGAGTGGTGCAGCGAAGCTTGCTGGGCCCATAACCCAGAGGTCGATGGATCAAACCATCCTCTGCTAACTGTGCCTTGTAAGCTGACTTAGGCATTTACAACCTTTTAGTTAAGTGAACCAGATACAGAAAGTACATATTCACCTACTGTACAATTTCAGATGCATATCAGCTTGGGATTGCAATTTTTGTATATTTCACATTCTTTTCTTTGCTCTTTCAAATGCTTTCCTCCATCTTACTATACTAACTGCTTTTATTGTCATCATTGTGTTACCCAAAGGGTTCGAGTCCAATCTGGGGTGGTTGAAAGCAGAGTGGTGCAGCGGAAGCGTGCTGGGCCCATAACCCAGAGGTCGATGGATCGAAACCATCCTCTGCTAACTGTATTTTGTAAGCTGACTTACGACCTTTACAACATCTTAGTTAAGTGAACCAGATACAGAAAGTACATATTCACCTACTGTACAATTTCAGATGCATATCAGCTTGGGATTGCAATTTTTGTATATTTCAAATTTTTTCTCTGCTCTTTCAAATGCTTTCCTCCATCTTACTATACTAACTGCTTTTATTGTCATCATTGTGTTACCCAAAGGGTTCGAGTCCAATCTGGGGTGGTTGAAAGCAGAGTGGTGCAGCGGAAGCTTGCTGGGCCCATAACCCAGAGGTCGATGGATCAAACCATCCTCTGCTAACTGTGCCTTGTAAGCTGACTTAGACCTTTACAACATCTTAGTTAAATGAACCAGATACAGAAAGTACATATTCACCTACTGTACAATTTCAGATGCATATCAGCTTGGGATTGCAATTTTTGTATATTTCACATTCTTTTCTTTGCTCTTTCAAATGCTTTCCTCCATCTTACTATACTAACTGCTTTTGGGGCCATTATTGTGTTATCCAAAGCCAACATGGCATGTCTCACATTATGCTCTGTATAGGAAGCAACTGGTTGGTGGAAGAACTGATGAGTAAAGTTGTTTGTGATGCCCCAGTGGCCTAATGGATAAGGCACTGGCCTCCTAAGCCAGGGATTGTTTGAGTCCCATCTGGGGTGGTTGAAAGCAGAGTGGCGCAGCGGAAGCGTGCTGGGCCCATAACCCAGAGGTCGATGGATCAAAACCATCCTCTGCTAACTGTATTTTGTAAGCTGACTTATGACCTTTACAACATCTTAGGAAAATGAACCAGATACAGAAAGTACATATTCACCTACTGTACAATTTCAGATGCATATCAGCTTGGGATTGCAATTTTTGTATATTTCATACTAACTTTTTATTGCTCTTTCAAATGCTTTCCTCCATCTTACTATAGCTAACTGCCCATAACCCAGAGGTTGGATCATTCCTCTGCTAACTGTGCAAGCTGACTTAGGCATTTACAACCTTACCAGATACAGAAAGTACATATTCACCTACTGTACAATTTCAGATGCATATCAGCTTGGGATTGCAAGCAGTATATGCTCTTTCAAATGCTTTCCTCCATCTTACTATACTAACTGCTTTTGGGGCCATTATTGTGTTATCCAATACCAACATGGCATGTCTCACATTATGCTCTGTATAGGAAGCAACTGGTTGGTGGAAGAACTGATGAGTAAAGTTTTTATTATGCCCCAGTGGCCTAATGGATAAGGCACTGGCCTCCATATCAGCTTGGGAGGTATATTTCACATTCTTTCTTTGCTCTTTCAAATGCTTTCCTCCATCTTACTATACTAACTGCTTTTATTGTCATCATTGTGTTACCCAAAGAGTCCCATCTGGGGTGGTTGAAAGCAGAGTGGTGCAGCGGAAGCTGCTGGGCCCATAACCCAGAGGTCGATGGATCAAACCATCCTCTGCTAACTGTATTTTGTAAGCTGACTTAGGACCTTTACAACATCTTAGGAAAATGAACCAGATACAGAAAGTACATATTCACCTACTGTACAATTTCAGATGCATATCAGCTTGGGATTGCAATTTTGTATATTTCAAATTTTTTCTCTGCTCTTTCAAATGCTTTCCTCCATCTTACTATACTAACTGCTTTTATTGTCATCATTGTGTTACCCAAAGGGTTCGAGTCCAATCTGGGGTGGTTGAAAGCAGAGCATATCAGCTCCATCTTACTATACTAACTGCTTTTATTGTCATCATTGTGTTACCCAAAGGGTTCGAGTCCAATCTGGGGTGGTTGAAAGCAGAGTGGTGCAGCGAGCTTGCTAGGCCCATAACCCAGAGGTCGATGGATCGAAACCATCCTCTGCTAACTGTGCCTTGTAAGCTGACTTAGGGCATTTACAACCTTTTAGTTAAGTGAACCAGATACAGAAAGTACATATTCACCTACCGTACAATTTCAGATGCATATCAGCTTGGGATTGCAATTTTTGTATATTTCACATTCTTTTCTTTGCTCTTTCAAATGCTTTCTCCATCTTACTATACTAACTGCTTTTGGGGCCATTATTGTGTTATCCAAAGCCAACATGGCATGTCTCACATTATGCTCTGTATAGGAAGCAACTGGTTGGTGGAAGAACTGATGAGTAAAGTTGTTTGTGATGCCCCAGTGGCCTAATGGATAAGGCACTGGCCTCCTAAGCCAGGGATTGTTTGAGTCCCACCTGGGGTGGTTGAAAGCAGAGTGGCGCAGCGGAAGCGTGCTGGGCCCATAACCCAGAGGTCGATGGATCGAAACCATCCTCTGCTAACTGTATTTTGTAAGCTGACTTATGACCTTTACAACATCTTAGGAAAATGAACCAGATACAGAAAGTACATATTCACCTACTGTACAATTTCAGATGCATATCAGCTTGGGATTGCAATTTTGTATATTTCAAATTTTTTCTCTGCTCTTTCAAATGCTTTCCTCCATCTTACTATACTAACTGCTTTTATTGTCATCATTGTGTTACCCAAAGGGTTCGAGTCCAATCTGGGGTGGTTGAAAGCAGAGTGGTGCAGCGGAAGCTTGCTGGGCCCATAACCCAGAGGTCGATGGATCAAACCATCCTCTGCTAACTGTGCCTTGTAAGCTGACTTAGGCATTTACAACCTTTTAGTTAAGTGAACCAGATACAGAAAGTACATATTCACCTACTGTACAATTTCAGATGCATATCAGCTTGGGATTGCAATTTTGTATATTTCAAATTTTTTCTGCTCTTTCAAATGCTCTTTCAAATGCTTTCCTCCATCTTACTATACTAACTGCTTTTATTGTCATCATTGTGTTACCCAAAGGGTTCGAGTCCAATCTGGGGTGGTTGAAAGCAGAGTGGTGCAGCGGAAGCGTGCTGGGCCCATAACCCAGAGGTCGATGGATCAAACCATCCTCTGCTAACTGTATTTTGTAAGCTGACTTAGGACCTTTACAACATCTTAGTTAAGTGAACCAGATACAGAAAGTACATATTCACCTACTGTACAATTTCAGATGCATATCAGCTTGGGATTGCAATTTTTGTATATTTCAAATTTTTTCTCTGCTCTTTCAAATGCTTTCCTCCATCTTACTATACTAACTGCTTTTATTGTCATCATTGTGTTACCCAAAGGGTTCGAGTCCAATCTGGGGTGGTTGAAAGCAGAGTGGTGCAGCGAGCGTGCTGGGCCCATAACCCAGAGGTCGATGGCTCGAAACCATCCTCTGCTAACTGTATTTTGTAAGCTGACTTAGGGCCTTTACAAGGTCTTAGTTAAGTGAACCAGATACAGAATGTACATATTCACTTGCTGTACAATTTCAGATGCATATCACCTTGGGATTGTAATTTTTGTATATTTCAAATTTTTTTCTCTGCTCTTTCAAATGCTTTCCTCCATCTTACTATACTAACTGCTTTTATTGTCATCATTGTCTTACCCAAAGGGTTCAAGTCCAATCTGGGGTGGTTGAAAGCAGAGTGGTGCGGCGGAAGCTTGCGAGGCCCATAACCCAGAGGTCGATGGATCGAAACCATCCTCTGCTAACTGTGCCTTGTAAGCTGACTTATGACCTTTACAACATCTTAGGAAAATAAACCAGATACAGAAAGTACATATTCACCTACCGTACAATTTCAGATGCATATCAGCTTGGGAATGCAGTTTTTGTATATTTCACATTCTTTTCTTTGCTCTTTCAAATGCTTTCCTCCATCTTACTATACTAACTACTTTTGGGGCCATTATTGTGTTATCCAAAGCCAACATGGCATGTCTCACATTATGCTCTGTATAGGAAGCAACTGGTTGGTGGAAGAACTGATGAGTAAAGTTGATGCCCCAGTGGCCTAATGGATAAGGCACTGGCCTCCTAAGCCAGGGATTGTTTGAGTCCCACCTGGGGTGGTTGAAAGCAGAGTGGCGCAGCGGAGCGTGCTGGGCCCATAACCCAGAGGTCGATGGATCGAAACCATCCTCTGCTAACTGTATTTTGTAAGCTGACTTATGACCTTTACAACATCTTAGGAAAATGAACCAGATACAGAATGTACATATTCACTTGCTGTACAATTTCAGATGCATATCACCTTGGGATTGTAATTTTTGTATATTTCAAATTTTTTTCTCTGCTCTTTCAAATGCTTTCCTCCATCTTACTATACTAACTGCTTTTATTGTCATCATTGTGTTACCCAAAGGGTTCGAGTCCAATCTGGGGTGGTTGAAAGCAGAGTGGTGCAGCGGAAGCTGCTGGGCCCATAACCCAGAGGTCGATGGATCAAACCATCCTCTGCTAACTGTGCCTTGTAAGCTGACTTAGGCATTTACAACCTTTTAGTTAAGTGAACCAGATACAGAAAGTACATATTCACCTACTGTACAATTTCAGATGCATATCAGCTTGGGATTGCAATTTTTGTATATTTCAAATTTTTTTCTCTGCTCTTTCAAATGCTTTCCTCCATCTTACTATACTAACTGCTTTTATTGTCATCATTGTGTTACCCAAAGGGTTCGAGTCCAATCTGGGGTGGTTGAAAGCAGAGTGGTGCAGCGGAAGCTTGCTAGGCCCATAACCCAGAGGTCGATGGATCGAAACCATCCTCTGCTAACTGTATTTTGTAAGCTGACTTATGACCTTTACAACATCTTAGGAAAATGAACCAGATACAGAAAGTACATATTCACCTACCGTACAATTTCAGATGCATATCAGCTTGGGAATGCAGTTTTTGTATATTTCACATTCTTTTCTTTGCTCTTTCAAATGCTTTCCTCCATCTTACTATACTAACTGCTTTTGGGGCCATTATTGTGTTATCCAAAGCCAACATGGCATGTCTCACATTATGCTCTGTATAGGAAGCAACTGGTTGGTGGAAGAACTGATGAGTAAAGTTGTTTGTGATGCCCCAGTGGCCTAATGGATAAGGCACTGGCCTCCTAAGCCAGGGATTGTTTGAGTCCCACCTGGGGTGGTTGAAAGCAGAGTGGCGCAGCGGAAGCGTGCTGGGCCCATAACCCAGAGGTCGATGGATCGAAACCATCCTCTGCTAACTGTATTTTGTAAGCTGACTTATGACCTTTACAACATCTTAGGAAAATGAACCAGATACAGAAAGTACATATTCACCTACCGTACAATTTCAGATGCATATCAGCTTGGGATTGCAATTTTTGTATATTTCAAATTTTTTTCTCTGCTCTTTCAAATGCTTTCCTCCATCTTACTATACTAACTGCTTTTATTGTCATCATTGTGTTACCCAAAGGGTTCGAGTCCAATCTGGGGTGGTTGAAAGCAGAGTGGTGCAGCGGAAGCTTGCTGGGCCCATAACCCAGAGGTCGATGGATCAAAACCATCCTCTGCTAACTGTGCCTTGTAAGCTGACTTAGGGCATTTACAACCTTTTAGTTAAGTGAACCAGATACAGAAAGTACATATTCACCTACTGTACAATTTCAGATGCATATCAGCTTGGGATTGCAATTTTTGTATATTTCACATTCTTTTCTTTGCTCTTTCAAATGCTTTCCCATCCATCTTACTATACTGGGGTGGTTGAAAGCAGAGTGGTTCAGCGAATGGAGTCCCATCTGGGGTGGTTGAAAGCAGAGTGGAGCAGCATAACCCAGAGGTCGATGGATCAAAACCATCCTCTGCTAACTGTATTTTGTAAGCTGACTTAGGCCTTTACAACATCTTAGTTAAGTGAACCAGATACAGAAAGTACATATTCACCTACTGTACAATTTCAGATGCATATCAGCTTGGGATTGCAATTTTTGTATATTTCAAATTTTTTTCTCTGCTCTTTCAAATGCTTTCCTCCATCTTACTATAGTAACTGCTTTTATTGTCATCATTGTGTTACCCAAAGGGTTCGAGTCCAATCTGAGGTGGTTGAAAGCAGAGTGGTGTAGCGGAAGCGTGCTGGGCCTATAACCCAGAGGTCGATGGATCGAAACCATCCTCTGCTAACTGTGCCTTGTAAGCTGACTTAGAACATTTACAATCTTTTAGTTAAGTGAACCAGATACAGAAAGTACATATTCACCTACTGTACAATTTCAGATGCATATCAGCTTGGGATTGCAATTTTTGTATATTTCACATTCTTTTCTTTGCTCTTTCAAATGCTTTCCTCCATCTCATTATACTAACTGCTTTTGGGGCCATTATTGTGTTATCCAAAGCCAACATGGCATGTCTCACATTATGCTCTGTATAGGAAGCAACTGGTTGGTGGAAGAACTGATGAGTAAAGTTGTTTGTGATGCCCCAGTGGCCTAATGGATAAGGCACTGGCCTCCTACGCTAGGGATTGTTTGAGTCCCACCTGGGGTGATTGAAAGCAGAGTGGCGCAGCGGAAGCGTGCTGGGCCCATAACCCAGAGGTCGATAGATCGAAACCATCCTCTGCTAACTGTATTTTGTAAGCTGACTTATGACCTTTACAACATCTTAGGAAAATGAACCAGATACAGAAAGTACATATTCACCTACCGTACAATTTCAGATGCATATCAGCTTGGGAATGCAGTTTTTGTATATTTCAAATTTTTTTCTCTGCTCTTTCAAATGCTTTCCTCCATCTTACTATACTAACTGCTTTTATTGTCATCATTGTGTTACCCAAAGGGTTCGAGTCCAATCTGGGGTGGTTGAAAGCAGAGTGGTGCAGCGGAAGCTTGCTGGGCCCATAACCCAGAGGTCGATGGATCAAAACCATCCTCTGCTAACTGTGCCTTGTAAGCTGACTTAGGGCGTTTACAACCTTTTAGTTAAGTGAACCAGATACAGAAAGTACATATTCACCTACTGTACAATTTCAGATGCATATCAGCTTGGGATTGCAATTTTGTATATTTCAAATTTTTTTCTTTGCTCTTTCAAATGCTTTCTCCATCTTACTATACTAACTGCTTTTATTGTCATCATTGTGTTACCCAAAGGGTTCGAGTCCAATCTGGGGTGGTTGAAAGCAGAGTGGTGCAGCGGAAGCGTGCTGGGCCCATAACCCAGAGGTCGATGGATCGAAACCATCCTCTGCTAACTGTATTTTGTAAGCTGACTTAGGGCCTTTACAACGTCTTAGTTAAGTGAACCAGATACAGAAAGTACATATTCACCTACTGTACAATTTCAGATGCATATCAGCTTGGGATTGCAATTTTTGTATATTTCAAATTTTTTTCTCTGCTCTTTCAAATGCTTTCCTCCATCTTACTATACTAACTGCTTTTATTGTCATCATTGTGTTACCCAAAGGGTTCAAGTCCAATCTGGGGTGGTTGAAAGCAGAGTGGTGCAGCGGAAGCTTGCTGGGCCCATAACCCAGAGGTCGATGGATCAAACCATCCTCTGCTAACTGTGCCTTGTAAGCTGACTTAGGGCGTTTACAACCTTTTAGTTAAGTGAACCAGATACAGAAAGTACATATTCACCTACTGTACAATTTCAGATGCATATCAGCTTGGGATTGCAATTTTTGTATATTTCAAATTTTTTCTCTGCTCTTTCAAATGCTTTCCTCCATCTTACTATACTAACTGCTTTTATTGTCATCATTGTGTTACCCAAAGGGTTCGAGTCCAATCTGGGGTGGTTGAAAGCAGAGTGGTGCAGCGAAGCTTGCTGGGCCCATAACCCAGAGGTCGATGGATCAAACCATCCTCTGCTAACTGTATTTTGTAAGCTGACTTAGGACCTTTACAACATCTTAGTTAAAATGAACCAGATACAGAAAGTACATATTCACCTACTGTACAATTTCAGATGCATATCAGCTTGGGATTGCAATTTTGTATATTTCACATTCTTTTCTTTGCTCTTTCAAATGCTTTCCTCCATCTTACTATACTAACTGCTTTTGGGGCCATTATTGTGTTATCCAAAGCCAACATGGCATGTCTCACATTATGCTCTGTATAGGAAGCAACTGGTTGGTGGAAGAACTGATGAGTAAAGTTGTTTGTGATGCCCCAGTGGCCTAATGGATAAGGCACTGGCACTGGCCTCCTAAGCCAGGGATTGTTTGAGTCCCACCTGGGGTGGTTGAAAGCAGAGTGGCGCAGCGGAAGCGTGCTGGGCCCATAACCCAGAGGTCGATGGATCGAAACCATCCTCTGCTAACTGTATTTTGTAAGCTGACTTATGACCTTTACAACATCTTAGGAAAATGAACCAGATACAGAAAGTACATATTCACCTACCGTACAATTTCAGATGCATATCAGCTTGGGATTGCAATTTTGTATATTTCAAATTTTTTTCTCTGCTCTTTCAAATGCTTTCCTCCATCTTACTATACTAACTGCTTTTATTGTCATCATTGTGTTACCCAAAGGGTTCGAGTCCAATCTGGGGTGGTTGAAAGCAGAGTGGTGCAGCGGAAGCGTGCTGGGCCCATAACCCAGAGGTCGATGGATCAAAACCATCCTCTGCTAACTGTGCCTTGTAAGCTGACTTAGGGCATTTACAACCTTTTAGTTAAGTGAACCAGATACAGAAAGTACATATTCACCTACTGTACAATTTCAGATGCATATCAGCTTGGGATTGCAATTTTTGTATATTTCAAATTTTTTTCTCTGCTCTTTCAAATGCTTTCCTCCATCTTACTATACTAACTGCTTTTATTGTCATCATTGTGTTACCCAAAGGGTTCGAGTCCAATCTGGGGTGGTTGAAAGCAGAGTGGTGCAGCGGAAGCTTGCTAGGCCCATAACCCAGAGGTCGATGGATCGAAACCATCCTCTGCTAACTGTATTTTATAAGCTGACTTATGACCTTTACAACATCTTAGGAAAATGAACCAGATACAGAAAGTACATATTCACCTACCGTACAATTTCAGATGCATATCAGCTTGGGATTGCAATTTTTGTATATTTCACATTCTTTTCTTTGCTCTTTCAAATGCTTTCCTCCATCTTACTATACTAACTGCTTTTGGGGCCATTATTGTGTTATCCAAAGCCAACATGGCATGTCTCACATTATGCTCTGTATAGGAAGCAACTGGTTGGTGGAAGAACTGATGAGTAAAGTTGTTTGTGATGCCCCAGTGGCCTAATGGATAAGGCACTGGCCTCCTAAGCCAGGGATTGTTTGAGTCCCATCTGGGGTGGTTGAAAGCAGAGTGGCGCAGCGGAAGCGTGCTGGGCCCATAACCCAGAGGTCGATGGATCGAAACCATCCTCTGCTAACTGTATTTTGTAAGCTGACTTATGACCTTTACAACATCTTAGGAAAATGAACCAGATACAGAAAGTACATATTCACCTACCGTACAATTTCAGATGCATATCAGCTTGGGAATGCAGTTTTTGTATATTTCAAATTTTTTTCTCTGCTCTTTCAAATGCTTTCCTCCATCTTACTATACTAACTGCTTTTATTGTCATCATTGTGTTACCCAAAGGGTTCGAGTCCAATCTGGGGTGGTTGAAAGCAGAGTGGTGCAGCGGAAGCGTGCTGGGCCCATAACCCAGAGGTCGATGGATCAAAACCATCCTCTGCTAACTGTGCCTTGTAAGCTGACTTAGGGCATTTACAACCTTTTAGTTAAGTGAACCAGATACAGAAAGTACATATTCACCTACTGTACAATTTCAGATGCATATCAGCTTGGGATTGCAATTTTTGTATATTTCACATTCTTTTCTTTGCTCTTTCAAATGCTTTCCTCCATCTTACTATACTAACTGCTTTTATTGTCATCATTGTGTTACCCAAAGGGTTCGAGTCCAATCTGGGGTGGTTGAAAGCAGAGTGGTGCAGCCCAGCTGGGGTGGTTGAAAGCAGAGTGGAGCAGCGGAAGGCTGGGCCCATAACCCAGAGGTCGATGGATCAAACCATCCTCTGCTAACTGTATTTTGTAAGCTGACTTAGGACCTTTACAACATCTTAGTTAAAATGAACCAGATACAGAAAGTACATATTCACCTACTGTACAATTTCAGATGCATATCAGCTTGGGATTGCAATTTTTGTATATTTCAAATTTTTTCTCTGCTCTTTCAAATGCTTTCCTCCATCTTACTATACTAACTGCTTTTATTGTCATCATTGTGTTACCCAAAGGGTTCAGTCCAATCTGGGGTGGTTGAAAGCAGAGTGGTGCAGCGGAAGCTTGCTGGGCCCCATAACCCAGAGGTCGATGGATCAAACCATCCTCTGCTAACTGTGCCTTGTAAGCTGACTTAGGACATTTACAACATCTTAGTTAAGTGAACCAGATACAGAAAGTACATATTCACCTACTGTACAATTTCAGATGCATATCAGCTTGGGATTGCAATTTTTGTATATTTCACATTCTTTTCTTTGCTCTTTCAAATGCTTTCCTCCATCTTACTATACTAACTGCTTTTGGGGCCATTATTGTGTTATCCAAAGCCAACATGGCATGTCTCACATTATGCTCTGTATAGGAAGCAACTGGTTGGTGGAAGAACTGATGAGTAAAGTTGTTTGTGATGCCCCAGTGGCCTAATGGATAAGGCACTGGCCTCCTAAGCCAGGGATTGTTTGAGTCCCACCTGGGGTGGTTGAAAGCAGAGTGGCGCAGCGGAGCGTGCTGGGCCCATAACCCAGAGGTCGATGGATCAAACCATCCTCTGCTAACTGTATTTTGTAAGCTGACTTATGACCTTTACAACATCTTAGGAAAATGAACCAGATACAGAAAGTACATATTCACCTACTGTACAATTTCAGATGCATATCAGCTTGGGATTGCAATTTTTGTATATTTCAAATTTTTTTCTCTGCTCTTTCAAATGCTTTCCTCCATCTTACTATACTAACTGCTTTTATTGTCATCATTGTGTTACCCAAAGGGTTCGAGTCCAATCTGGGGTGGTTGAAAGCAGAGTGGTGCAGCGGAAGCTTGCTGGGCCCATAACCCAGAGGTCGATGGATCGAAACCATCCTCTGCTAACTGTGCCTTGTAAGCTGACTTAGGCATTTACAACCTTTTAGTTAAGTGAACCAGACACAGAAAGTACATATTCACCTACTGTACAATTTCAGATGCATATCAGCTTGGGATTGCAATTTTTGTATATTTCAAATTCTTTTCTTTGCTCTTTCAAATGCTTTCCTCCATCTTACTATACTAACTGCTTTTATTGTCATCATTGTGTTACCCAAAGGGTTCGAGTCCAATCTGGGGTGGTTGAAAGCAGAGTGGAGCAGCGGAAGCGTGCTGGGCCCATAACCCAGAGGTCGATGGATCGAAACCATCCTCTGCTAACTGTATTTTGTAAGCTGACTTAGGGCCTTTACAAGATCTTAGTTAAGTGAACCAGATACAGAATGTACATATTCACTTGCTGTACAATTTCAGATGCATATCAGCTTGGGATTGCAATTTTTGTATATTTCAAATTTTTTCTTTGCTCTTTCATATTTCATACTGCTCTTTCAAATGCTTTCCTCCATCTTACTATACTAACTGCTTTTATTGTCATCATTGTGTTACCCAAAGGGTTCAAGTCCAATCTGGGGTGGTTGAAAGCAGAGTGGTGCAGCGGAAGCTTGCTAGGCCCATAACCCAGAGGTCGATGGATCGAAACCATCCTCTGCTAACTGTGCCTTGTAAGCTGACTTAGGGCCTTTACAAGATCTTAGTTAAGTGAACCAGATACAGAAAGTACATATTCACCTACTGTACAATTTCAGATGCATATCAGCTTGGGATTGCAATTTTGTATATTTCAAATTTTTTCTCTGCTCTTTCAAATGCTTTCCTCCATCTTACTATACTAACTGCTTTTATTGTCATCATTGTGTTACCCAAAGGGTTCGAGTCCAATCTGGGGTGGTTGAAAGCAGAGTGGTGCAGCGGAAGCGTGCTGGGCCCATAACCCAGAGGTCGATGGATCAAACCATCCTCTGCTAACTGTGCCTTTTAAAGCTGACTTATGACCTTTACAACATTTAGTTAAGTGAACCAGATACAGAAAGTACATATTCACCTACTGTACAATTTCAGATGCATATCAGCTTGGGATTGCAATTTTTGTATATTTCACATTCTTTTCTTTGCTCTTTCAAATGCTTTCCTCCATCTTACTATACTAACTGCTTTTGGGGCCATTATTGTGTTATCCAAAGCCAACATGGCATGTCTCACATTATGCTCTGTATAGGAAGCAACTGGTTGGTGGAAGAACTGATGAGTAAAGTTGTTTGTGATGCCCCAGTGGCCTAATGGATAAGGCACTGGCCTCCTAAGCCAGGGATTGTTTGAGTCCCACCTGGGGTGGTTGAAAGCAGAGTGGCGCAGCGGAAGCGTGCTGGGCCCATAACCCAGAGGTCGATGGATCGAAACCATCCTCTGCTAACTGTATTTTGTAAGCTGACTTATGACCTTTACAACATCTTAGGAAAATGAACCAGATACAGAAAGTACATATTCACCTACTGTACAATTTCAGATGCATATCAGCTTGGGATTGCAATTTTGTATATTTCAAATTTTTTCTCTGCTCTTTCAAATGCTTTCCTCCATCTTACTATACTAACTGCTTTTATTGTCATCATTGTGTTACCCAAAGGGTTCGAGTCCAATCTGGGGTGGTTGAAAGCAGAGTGGTGCAGCGAAGCTTGCTGGGCCCATAACCCAGAGGTCGATGGATCAAACCATCCTCTGCTAACTGTGCCTTGTAAGCTGACTTAGGCATTTACAACCTTTTAGTTAAGTGAACCAGATACAGAAAGTACATATTCACCTACTGTACAATTTCAGATGCATATCAGCTTGGGATTGCAATTTTTGTATATTTCACATTCTTTTCTTTGCTCTTTCAAATGCTTTCCCATCTTACTATACTAACTATACTAACTGCTTTTATTGTCATCATTGTGTTACCCAAAGGGTTCGAGTCCAATCTGGGGTGGTTGAAAGCAGAGTGGTGCAGCGGAAGCGTGCTGGGCCCATAACCCAGAGGTCGATGGATCAAACCATCCTCTGCTAACTGTATTTTGTAAGCTGACTTAGGACCTTTACAACATCTTAGTTAAATGAACCAGATACAGAAAGTACATATTCACCTACTGTACAATTTCAGATGCATATCAGCTTGGGATTGCAATTTTTGTATATTTCAAATTTTTTCTCTGCTCTTTCAAATGCTTTCCTCCATCTTACTATACTAACTGCTTTTATTGTCATCATTGTGTTACCCAAAGGGTTCGAGTCCAATCTGGGGTGGTTGAAAGCAGAGTGGTGCAGCACTGGCCTTGCTAGGCCCATAAGTCCCTGGGGTGGTTGAAAGCAGAGTGGTGCAGATGGATAACCCAGAGGTCGATGGATCCCATCCTCTGCTAACTGTATTTTGTAAGCTGACTTAGGGCCTTTACAACATCTTAGTTAAGTGAACCAGATACAGAAAGTACATATTCACCTACTGTACAATTTCAGATGCATATCAGCTTGGGATTGCAATTTTGTATATTTCAAATTTTTTCTCTGCTCTTTCAAATGCTTTCCTCCATCTTACTATACTAACTGCTTTTATTGTCATCATTGTGTTACCCAAAGGGTTCGAGTCCAATCTGGGGTGGTTGAAAGCAGAGTGGTGCAGCGGAAGCTTGCTGGGCCCATAACCCAGAGGTCGATGGATCAAACCATCCTCTGCTAACTGTATTTTGTAAGCTGACTTAGGACCTTTACAACATCTTAGTTAAAATGAACCAGATACAGAAAGTACATATTCACCTACTGTACAATTTCAGATGCATATCAGCTTGGGATTGCAATTTTTGTATATTTCAAATTTTTTCTCTGCTCTTTCAAATGCTTTCCTCCATCTTACTATACTAACTGCTTTTATTGTCATCATTGTGTTACCCAAAGGGTTCCTAAGGAGTCCAATCTGGGGTGGTTGAAAGCAGAGTGGTGCAGCGAGCTTGCTGGGCCCATAACCCAGAGGTCGATGGATCAAACCATCCTCTGCTAACTGTATTTTGTAAGCTGACTTAGGACCTTTACAACATCTTAGTTAAATGAACCAGATACAGAAAGTACATATTCACCTACTGTACAATTTCAGATGCATATCAGCTTGGGATTGCAATTTTGTATATTTCACATTCTTTTCTTTGCTCTTTCAAATGCTTTCCTCCATCTTACTATACTAACTGCTTTTGGGGCCATTATTGTGTTATCCAAAGCCAACATGGCATGTCTCACATTATGCTCTGTATAGGAAGCAACTGGTTGGTGGAAGAACTGATGAGTAAAGTTGTTTGTGATGCCCCAGTGGCCTAATGGATAAGGCACTGGCCTCCTAAGCCAGGGATTGTTTGAGTCCCACCTGGGGTGGTTGAAAGCAGAGTGGCGCAGCGAAGCGTGCTGGGCCCATAACCCAGAGGTCGATGGATCAAACCATCCTCTGCTAACTGTATTTTGTAAGCTGACTTATGACCTTTACAACATCTTAGGAAAATGAACCAGATACAGAAAGTACATATTCACCTACTGTACAATTTCAGATGCATATCAGCTTGGGATTGCAATTTTGTATATTTCAAATTTTTTCTCTGCTCTTTCAAATGCTTTCCTCCATCTTACTATACTAACTGCTTTTATTGTCATCATTGTGTTACCCAAAGGGTTCGAGTCCAATCTGGGGTGGTTGAAAGCAGAGTGGTGCAGCGGAAGCTTGCTGGCCCATAACCCAGAGGTCGATGGATCAAACCATCCTCTGCTAACTGTGCCTTGTAAGCTGACTTAGGGCATTTACAACCTTTTAGTTAAGTGAACCAGATACAGAAAGTACATATTCACCTACCATACAATTTCAGATGCATATCAGCTTGGGAATGCAGTTTTTGTATATTTCAAATTTTTTTCTCTGCTCTTTCAACTGCTTTCCTCCATCTTACTATACTAACTGCTTTTATTGTCATCATTGTGTTACCCAAAGGGTTCGAGTCCAATCTGGGGTGGTTGAAAGCAGAGTGGTGCAGCGGAAGCTTGCTGGGCCCATAACCCAGAGGTCGATGGATCAAACCATCCTCTGCTAACTGTATTTTGTAAGCTGACTTATGACCTTTACAACATCTTAGTTAAATGAACCAGATACAGAAAGTACATATTCACCTACTGTACAATTTCAGATGCATATCAGCTTGGGATTGCAATTTTTGTATATTTCACATTCTTTTCTTTGCTCTTTCAAATGCTTTCCTCCATCTTACTATACTAACTGCTTTTGGGGCCATTATTGTGTTATCCAAAGCCAACATGGCATGTCTCACATTATGCTCTGTATAGGAAGCAACTGGTTGGTGGAAGAACTGATGAGTAAAGTTGTTTGTGATGCCCCAGTGGCCTAATGGATAAGGCACTGGCCTCCTAAGCCAGGGATTGTTTGAGTCCCACCTGGGGTGGTTGAAAGCAGAGTGGCGCAGCGGAAGCGTGCTGGGCCCATAACCCAGAGGTCGATGGATCAAACCATCCTCTGCTAACTGTATTTTGTAAGCTGACTTATGACCTTTACAACATCTTAGGAAAATGAACCAGATACAGAAAGTACATATTCACCTACTGTACAATTTCAGATGCATATCAGCTTGGGATTGCAATTTTGTATATTTCAAATTTTTTTCTCTGCTCTTTCAAATGCTTTCCTCCATCTTACTATACTAACTGCTTTTATTGTCATCATTGTGTTACCCAAAGGGTTCGAGTCCAATCTGGGGTGGTTGAAAGCAGAGTGGTGCAGCGGAAGCTTGCTAGGCCCATAACCCAGAGGTCGATGGATCGAAACCATCCTCTGCTAACTGTGCCTTGTAAGCTGACTTAGGGCATTTACAACCTTTTAGTTAAGTGAACCAGATACAGAAAGTACATATTCACCTACTGTACAATTTCAGATGCATATCAGCTTGGGATTGCAATTTTTGTATATTTCACATTCTTTTCTTTGCTCTTTCAAATGCTTTCCTCCATCTTACTATACTAACTGCTTTTATTGTCATCATTGTGTTACCCAAAGGGTTCGAGTCCAATCTGGGGTGGTTGAAAGCAGAGTGGTGCAGCGGAAGCGTGCTGGGCCCATAACCCAGAGGTCGATGGATCAAAACCATCCTCTGCTAACTGTATTTTGTAAGCTGACTTAGGACCTTTACAACATCTTAGTTAAAATGAACCAGATACAGAAAGTACATATTCACCTACTGTACAATTTCAGATGCATATCAGCTTGGTATTGTAATTTTTGTATATTTCAAATTTTTTTCTCTGCTCTTTCAAATGCTTTCCTCCATCTTACTATACTAACTGCTTTTATTGTCATCATTGTGTTACCCAAAGGGTTCGAATCCAATCCATTCACCTACCATACAATTTCAGGGTGGTTGAAAGCAGAGTGGTGCAGCGTGAGGGGTGGTTGAAAGCAGAGTGGGCCCATAACCCAGAGCCCATAACCCAGAGGTCGATGGATCAAACCATCCTCTGCTAACTGTATTTTGTAAGCTGACTTAGACCTTTACAACATCTTAGTTAAGTGAACCAGATACAGAAAGTACATATTCACCTACTGTACAATTTCAGATGCATATCAGCTTGGGATTGCAATTTTTGTATATTTCACATTCTTTTCTTTGCTCTTTCAAATGCTTTCCTCCATCTTACTATACTAACTGCTTTTGGGGCCATTATTGTGTTATCCAAAGCCAACATGGCATGTCTCACATTATGCTCTGTATAGGAAGCAACTGGTTGGTGGAAGAACTGATGAGTAAAGTTGTTTGTGATGCCCCAGTGGCCTAATGGATAAGGCACTGGCCTCCTAAGCCAGGGATTGTTTGAGTCCCACCTGGGGTGGTTGAAAGCAGAGTGGCGCAGCGGAGCGTGCTGGGCCCATAACCCAGAGGTCGATGGATCAAAACCATCCTCTGCTAACTGTATTTTGTAAGCTGACTTATGACCTTTACAACATCTTAGGAAAATGAACCAGATACAGAAAGTACATATTCACCTACTGTACAATTTCAGATGCATATCAGCTTGGGATTGCAATTTTGTATATTTCAAATTTTTTCTCTGCTCTTTCAAATGCTTTCCTCCATCTTACTATACTAACTGCTTTTATTGTCATCATTGTGTTACCCAAAGGGTTCGAGTCCAATCTGGGGTGGTTGAAAGCAGAGTGGTGCAGCGAGAGCTTGCTGGGCCCATAACCCAGAGGTCGATGGATCAAACCATCCTCTGCTAACTGTGCCTTGTAAGCTGACTTAGGCATTTACAACCTTTTAGTTAAGTGAACCAGATACAGAAAGTACATATTCACCTACTGTACAATTTCAGATGCATATCAGCTTGGGATTGCAATTTTTGTATATTTCACATTCTTTTCTTTGCTCTTTCAAATGCTTTCCTCCATCTTACTATACTAACTGCTTTTATTGTCATCATTGTCTTACCCAAAGGGTTCGAGTCCAATCTGGGGTGGTTGAAAGCAGAGTGGAGCAGCGGAAGCGTGGTTGAAAGCAGAGTGGCGCAGCGGCTGCATATAACCCAGAGGTCGATGGATCAAACCATCCTCTGCTAACTGTATTTTGTAAGCTGACTTAGGGCCTTTACAACGTCTTAGTTAAGTGAACCAGATACAGAAAGTACATATTCACCTACTGTACAATTTCAGATGCATATCAGCTTGGGATTGCAATTTTTGTATATTTCAAATTTTTTCTCTGCTCTTTCAAATGCTTTCCTCCATCTTACTATACTAACTGCTTTTATTGTCATCATTGTCTTACCCAAAGGGTTCGAGTCCAATCTGGGGTGGTTGAAAGCAGAGTGGTGCAGCGAAGCTTGCTAGGCTCATAACCCAGAGGTCGATGGATCAAACCATCCTCTGCTAACTGTGCCTTGTAAGCTGACTTAGGGCATTTACAACATCTTAGGAAAATGAACCAGATACAGAAAGTACATATTCACCTACTGTACAATTTCAGATGCATATCACCTTGGGATTGCAATTTTTGTATATTTCACATTCTTTTCTTTGCTCTTTCAAATGCTTTCCTCCATCTTACTATACTAACTGCTTTTGGGGCCATTATTGTGTTATCCAAAGCCAACATGGCATGTCTCACATTATGCTCTGTATAGGAAGCAACTGGTTGGTGGAAGAACTGATGAGTAAAGTTGTTTGTGATGCCCCAGTGGCCTAATGGATAAGGCACTGGCCTCCTAAGCCAGGGATTGTTTGAGTCCCACCTGGGGTGGTTGAAAGCAGAGTGGCGCAGCGGAGCGTGCTGGGCCCATAACCCAGAGGTCGATGGATCAAACCATCCTCTGCTAACTGTATTTTGTAAGCTGACTTATGACCTTTACAACATCTTAGGAAAATGAACCAAATACAGAAAGTACATATTCACCTACTGTACAATTTCAGATGCATATCACCTTGGGATTGTAATTTTTGTATATTTCAAATTTTTTTCTCTGCTCTTTCAAATGCTTTCCTCCATCTTACTATACTAACTGCTTTTATTGTCATCATTGTGTTACCCAAAGGGTTCGAGTCCAATCTGGGGTGGTTGAAAGCAGAGTGGTGCAGCGAAGCTTGCTGGGCCCATAACCCAGAGGTCGATGGATCGAAACCATCCTCTGCTAACTGTGCCTTGTAAGCTGACTTAGGGCATTTACAACCTTTTAGTTAAGTGAACCAGATACAGAAAGTACATATTCACCTACTGTACAATTTCAGATGCATATCAGCTTGGGATTGCAATTTTTGTATATTTCACATTCTTTTCTTTGCTCTTTCAAATGCTTTCCTCCATCTTACTATACTAACTGCTTTTATTGTCATCATTGTGTTACCCAAAGGGTTCGAGTCCAATCTGGGGTGGTTGAAAGCAGAGTGGTTGAAAGCAGCGCGCGAAGCGCTGGGCCCATAACCCAGAGGTCGATGGATCAAACCATCCTCTGCTAACTGTATTTTGTAAGCTGACTTAGGACCTTTACAACATCTTAGTTAAATGAACCAGATACAGAAAGTACATATTCACCTACTGTACAATTTCAGATGCATATCAGCTTGGGATTGCAATTTTTGTATATTTCAAATTTTTTTCTCTGCTCTTTCAAATGCTTTCCTCCATCTTACTATACTAACTGCTTTTATTGTCATCATTGTGTTACCCAAAGGGTTCGAGTCCAATCTGGGGTGGTTGAAAGCAGAGTGGTGCAGCGAAGCTTGCTGGGCCCATAACCCAGAGGTCGATGGATCAAACCATCCTCTGCTAACTGTGCCTTGTAAGCTGACTTAGGCATTTACAACATTTTAGTTAAGTGAACCAGATACAGAAAGTACATATTCACCTACTGTACAATTTCAGATGCATATCAGCTTGGGATTGCAATTTTTGTATATTTCACATTCTTTTCTTTGCTCTTTCAAATGCTTTCCTCCATCTTACTATACTAACTGCTTTTGGGGCCATTATTGTGTTATCCAAAGCCAACATGGCATGTCTCACATTATGCTCTGTATAGGAAGCAACTGGTTGGTGGAAGAACTGATGAGTAAAGTTGTTTGTGATGCCCCAGTGGCCTAATGGATAAGGCACTGGCCTCCTAAGCCAGGGATTGTTTGAGTCCCACCTGGGGTGGTTGAAAGCAGAGTGGCGCAGCGGAAGCGTGCTGGGCCCATAACCCAGAGGTCGATGGATCGAAACCATCCTCTGCTAACTGTATTTTGTAAGCTGACTTATGACCTTTACAACATCTTAGGAAAATGAACCAGATACAGAAAGTACATATTCACCTACTGTACAATTTCAGATGCATATCAGCTTGGGAATGCAGTTTTTGTATATTTCAAATTTTTTTCTCTGCTCTTTCAAATGCTTTCCTCCATCTTACTATACTAACTGCTTTTATTGTCATCATTGTCTTACCCAAAGGGTTCAAGTCCAATCTGGGGTGGTTGAAAGCAGAGTGGTGCAGCGGAAGCTTGCTAGGCCCATAACCCAGAGGTCGATGGATCGAAACCATCCTCTGCTAACTGTGCCTTGTAAGCTGACTTAGGGCATTTACAACCTTTTAGTTAAGTGAACCAGATACAGAAAGTACATATTCACCTACTGTACAATTTCAGATGCATATCAGCTTGGGATTGCAATTTTTGTATATTTCACATTCTTTTCTTTGCTCTTTCAAATGCTTTCCTCCATCTTACTATACTAACTGCTTTTATTGTCATCATTGTGTTACCCAAAGGGTTCGAGTCCAATCTGGGGTGGTTGAAAGCAGAGTGGAGCAGCGGAAGCGTGCTGGGCCCATAACCCAGAGGTCGATGGATCAAAACCATCCTCTGCTAACTGTATTTTGTAAGCTGACTTAGGGCCTTTACAACGTCTTAGTTAAGTGAACCAGATACAGAATGTACATATTCACCTGCTGTACAATTTCAGATGCATATCAGCTTGGGATTGCAATTTTTGTATATTTCAAATTTTTTTCTCTGCTCTTTCAAATGCTTTCCTCCATCTTACTATACTAACTGCTTTTATTGTCATCATTGTGTTACCCAAAGGGTTCAAGTCCAATCTGGGGTGGTTGAAAGCAGAGTGGTGCAGCGGAAGCTTGCTGGGCCCATAACCCAGAGGTCGATGGATCAAACCATCCTCTGCTAACTGTGCCTTGTAAGCTGACTTAGGGCCTTTACAACATCTTTTAGTTAAGTGAACCAGATACAGAAAGTACATATTCACCTACTGTACAATTTCAGATGCATATCAGCTTGGGATTGCAATTTTTGTATATTTCAAATTTTTTCTCTGCTCTTTCAAATGCTTTCCTCCATCTTACTATACTAACTGCTTTTATTGTCATCATTGTGTTACCCAAAGGGTTCACCAAAGGGTTGATCCAATCTGGGGTGGTTGAAAGCAGAGTGGTGCAGCGAGCGTTGCTGGGCCCATAACCCAGAGGTCGATGGATCAAAACCATCCTCTGCTAACTGTATTTTGTAAGCTGACTTATGACCTTTACAACATCTTAGTTAAATGAACCAGATACAGAAAGTACATATTCACCTACCGTACAATTTCAGATGCATATCAGCTTGGGATTGCAATTTTTGTATATTTCACATTCTTTTCTTTGCTCTTTCAAATGCTTTCCTCCATCTTACTATACTAACTGCTTTTGGGGCCATTATTGTGTTATCCAAAGCCAACATGGCATGTCTCACATTATGCTCTGTATAGGAAGCAACTGGTTGGTGGAAGAACTGATGAGTAAAGTTGTTTGTGATGCCCCAGTGGCCTAATGGATAAGGCACTGGCCTCCTAAGCCAGGGATTGTTTGAGTCCCACCTGGGGTGGTTGAAAGCAGAGTGGCGCAGCGGAAGCGTGCTGGGCCCATAACCCAGATAACCCAGAGGTCGATGGATCAAAACCATCCTCTGCTAACTGTATTTTGTAAGCTGACTTATGACCTTTACAACATCTTAGGAAAATGAACCAGATACAGAAAGTACATATTCACCTACTGTACAATTTCAGATGCATATCAGCTTGGGATTGCAATTTTGTATATTTCAAATTTTTTCTCTGCTCTTTCAAATGCTTTCCTCCATCTTACTATACTAACTGCTTTTATTGTCATCATTGTGTTACCCAAAGGGTTCGAGTCCAATCTGGGGTGGTTGAAAGCAGAGTGGTGCAGCGAGCTTGCTGGCCCATAACCCTGAGGTCGATGGATCGAAACCATCCTCTGCTAACTGTGCCTTGTAAGCTGACTTAGGGCATTTACAACCTTTTAGTTAAGTGAACCAGATACAGAAAGTACATATTCACCTACTGTACAATTTCAGATGCATATCAGCTTGGGATTGCAATTTTGTATATTTCAAATTTTTTTCTGCTCTTTCAAATGCTTTCCTCCATCTTACTATACTAACTGCTTTTATTGTCATCATTGTGTTACCCAAAGGGTTCGAGTCCAATCTGGGGTGGTTGAAAGCAGAGTGGTGCAGCGGAAGCTTGCTAGGCCCATAACCCAGAGGTCGATGGATCGAAACCATCCTCTGCTAACTGTATTTTATAAGCTGACTTATGACCTTTACAACATCTTAGGAAAATGAACCAGATACAGAAAGTACATATTCACCTACCGTACAATTTCAGATGCATATCAGCTTGGGATTGCAATTTTTGTATATTTCACATTCTTTTCTTTGCTCTTTCAAATGCTTTCCTCCATCTTACTATACTAACTGCTTTTGGGGCCATTATTGTGTTATCCAAAGCCAACATGGCATGTCTCACATTATGCTCTGTATAGGAAGCAACTGGTTGGTGGAAGAACTGATGAGTAAAGTTGTTTGTGATGCCCCAGTGGCCTAATGGATAAGGCACTGGCCTCCTAAGCCAGGGATTGTTTGAGTCCCACCTGGGGTGGTTGAAAGCAGAGTGGCGCAGCGGAGCGTGCTGGGCCCATAACCCAGAGGTCGATGGATCGAAACCATCCTCTGCTAACTGTATTTTGTAAGCTGACTTATGACCTTTACAACATCTTAGGAAAATGAACCAGATACAGAAAGTACATATTCACCTACTGTACAATTTCAGATGCATATCAGCTTGGGATTGCAATTTTGTATATTTCAAATTTTTTCTCTGCTCTTTCAAATGCTTTCCTCCATCTTACTATACTAACTGCTTTTATTGTCATCATTGTGTTACCCAAAGGGTTCGAGTCCAATCTGGGGTGGTTGAAAGCAGAGTGGTGCAGCGGAGCTTGCTGGGCCCATAACCCAGAGGTCGATGGATCAAACCATCCTCTGCTAACTGTGCCTTGTAAGCTGACTTAGGGCATTTACAACCTTTTAGTTAAGTGAACCAGATACAGAAAGTACATATTCACCTACTGTACAATTTCAGATGCATATCAGCTTGGGATTGCAATTTTGTATATTTCAAATTTTTTCTCTGCTCTTTCAAATGCTTTCCTCCATCTTACTATACTAACTGCTTTTATTGTCATCATTGTGTTACCCAAAGGGTTCGAGTCCAATCTGGGGTGGTTGAAAGCAGAGTGGTGCAGCGGAAGCTTGCTGGGCCCATAACCCAGAGGTCGATGGATCAAACCATCCTCTGCTAACTGTATTTTGTAAGCTGACTTAGGACCTTTACAACATCTTAGTTAAATGAACCAGATACAGAAAGTACATATTCACCTACTGTACAATTTCAGATGCATATCAGCTTGGGATTGCAATTTTTGTATATTTCACATTCTTTTCTTTGCTCTTTCAAATGCTTTCTCCATCTTACTATACTAACTGCTTTTGGGGCCATTATTGTGTTATCCAAAGCCAACATGGCATGTCTCACATTATGCTCTGTATAGGAAGCAACTGGTTGGTGGAAGAACTGATGAGTAAAGTTGTTTGTGATGCCCCAGTGGCCTAATGGATAAGGCACTGGCCTCCTAAGCCAGGGATTGTTTGAGTCCCATCTGGGGTGGTTGAAAGCAGAGTGGCAGCGGAGCGTGCTGGGCCCATAACCCAGAGGTCGATGGATCGAAACCATCCTCTGCTAACTGTATTTTGTAAGCTGACTTAACCCAACATCTTAGGTGAACCAGATACAGAAAGTACATATTCACCAATTTCAGATGCATATCAGCTTGGGATTGCAATTTTTGTATATTTCAAATTTTTTTCTCTGCTCTTTCAAATGCTTTCCTCCATCTTACTATACTAACTGCTTTTATTGTCATCATTGTGTTACCCAAAGGGTTCGAGTCCAATCTGGGGTGGTTGAAAGCAGAGTGGTGCAGCGAAGCTTGCTGGGCCCATAACCCAGAGGTCGATGGATCAAACCATCCTCTGCTAACTGTGCCTTGTAAGCTGACTTAGGCATTTACAACCTTTTAGTTAAGTGAACCAGATACAGAAAGTACATATTCACCTACTGTACAATTTCAGATGCATATCAGCTTGGGATTGCAATTTTTGTATATTTCACATTCTTTTCTTTGCTCTTTCAAATGCTTTCCTCCATCTTACTATACTAACTGCTTTTATTGTCATCATTGTGTTACCCAAAGGGTTCGAGTCCAATCTGGGGTGGTTGAAAGCAGAGTGGTGCAGCGAGAAGCTGCTGCTGGGCCCATAACCCAGAGGTCGATGGATCAAACCATCCTCTGCTAACTGTATTTTGTAAGCTGACTTAGGACATTTACAACATCTTAGTTAAGTGAACCAGATACAGAAAGTACATATTCACCTACTGTACAATTTCAGATGCATATCAGCTTGGGATTGCAATTTTTGTATATTTCACATTCTTTTCTTTGCTCTTTCAAATGCTTTCCTCCATCTTACTATACTAACTGCTTTTGGGGCCATTATTGTGTTATCCAAAGCCAACATGGCATGTCTCACATTATGCTCTGTATAGGAAGCAACTGGTTGGTGGAAGAACTGATGAGTAAAGTTGTTTGTGATGCCCCAGTGGCCTAATGGATAAGGCACTGGCCTCCTAAGCCAGGGATTGTTTGAGTCCCATCTGGGGTGGTTGAAAGCAGAGTGGCGCAGCGGAGCGTGCTGGGCCCATAACCCAGAGGTCGATGGATCAAACCATCCTCTGCTAACTGTATTTTGTAAGCTGACTTACGACCTTTACAACATCTTAGGAAAATGAACCAGATACAGAAAGTACATATTCACCTACTGTACAATTTCAGATGCATATCAGCTTGGGATTGCAATTTTTGTATATTTCAAATTTTTTTCTCTGCTCTTTCAAATGCTTTCCTCCATCTTACTATACTAACTGCTTTTATTGTCATCATTGTGTTACCCAAAGGGTTCGAGTCCAATCTGGGGTGGTTGAAAGCAGAGTGGTGCAGCGGAAGCGTGCTGGGCCCATAACCCAGAGGTCGATGGATCGAAACCATCCTCTGCTAACTGTGCCTTGTAAGCTGACTTAGGGCATTTACAACCTTTTAGTTAAGTGAACCAGATACAGAAAGTACATATTCACCTACTGTACAATTTCAGATGCATATCAGCTTGGGATTGCAATTTTGTATATTTCAAAATTTTTTCTCTGCTCTTTCAAATGCTTTCCTCCATCTTACTATACTAACTGCTTTTATTGTCATCATTGTGTTACCCAAAGGGTTCGAGTCCAATCTGGGGTGGTTGAAAGCAGAGTGGTGCAGCGGAAGCTTGCTAGGCCCATAACCCAGAGGTCGATGGATCAAACCATCCTCTGCTAACTGTATTTTGTAAGCTGACTTAGGACCTTTACAACATCTTAGTTAAATGAACCAGATACAGAAAGTACATATTCACCTACTGTACAATTTCAGATGCATATCAGCTTGGGATTGCAATTTTTGTATATTTCACATTCTTTTCTTTGCTCTTTCAAATGCTTTCCTCCATCTTACTATACTAACTGCTTTTGGGGCCATTATTGTGTTATCAAAGCCAACATGGCATGTCTCACATTATGCTCTGTATAGGAAGCAACTGGTTGGTGGAAGAACTGATGAGTAAAGTTGTTTGTGATGCCCCAGTGGCCTAATGGATAAGGCACTGGCCTCCTAAGCCAGGGATTGTTTGAGTCCCAGGGGTGGTTGAAAGCAGAGTGGCGCAGCGAGCGTGCTGGGCCCATAACCCAGAGGTCGATGGATCAAAACCATCCTCTGCTAACTGTATTTTGTAAGCTGACTTATGACCTTTACAACATCTTAGGAAAATGAACCAGATACAGAAAGTACATATTCACCTACTGTACAATTTCAGATGCATATCAGCTTGGGATTGCAATTTTGTATATTTCAAATTCTTTTCTTTGCTCTTTCAAATGCTTTCCTCCATCTTACTATACTAACTGCTTTTATTGTCATTATTGTGTTATCCAGCACCAACATGGCATGTCTCACATTATGCTCTGTATGAAAGCAACTGGTTGGTGGAAGAACTGATGAGTAAAGTTGTTTGTGATGCCCCAGTGGCCTAATGGATAAGGCACTGGCCTCCTAAGCCAGGGTGCCTTTTGAGTCCCACCTGGGGTGGTTGAAAGCAGAGTGGCGCAGCGGAAGCGTGCTGGGCCCATAACCCAGAGGTCGATGGATCAAACCATCCTCTGCTAACTGTATTTTGTAAGCTGACTTATGACCTTTACAACATCTTAGGAAAATGAACCAGATACAGAAAGTACATATTCACCTACTGTACAATTTCAGATGCATATCAGCTTGGGATTGCAATTTTTGTATATTTCAAATTTTTTTCTCTGCTCTTTCAAATGCTTTCCTCCATCTTACTATACTAACTGCTTTTATTGTCATCATTGTGTTACCCAAAGGGTTCGAGTCCAATCTGGGGTGGTTGAAAGCAGAGTGGTGCAGCGGAAGCTTGCTGGGCCCATAACCCAGAGGTCGATGGATCGAAACCATCCTCTGCTAACTGTGCCTTGTAAGCTGACTTAGGGCATTTACAACCTTTTAGTTAAGTGAACCAGATACAGAAAGTACATATTCACCTACTGTACAATTTCAGATGCATATCAGCTTGGGATTGCAATTTTTGTATATTTCAAATTTTTTCTCTGCTCTTTCAAATGCTTTCCTCCATCTTACTATACTAACTGCTTTTATTGTCATCATTGTGTTACCCAAAGGGTTCGAGTCCAATCTGGGGTGGTTGAAAGCAGAGTGGTGCAGCGAAGCTTGCTGGGCCCATAACCCAGAGGTCGATGGATCAAAACCATCCTCTGCTAACTGTATTTTGTAAGCTGACTTAGGACCTTTACAACATCTTAGTTAAATGAACCAGATACAGAAAGTACATATTCACCTACTGTACAATTTCAGATGCATATCAGCTTGGGATTGCAATTTTTGTATATTTCACATTCTTTTCTTTGCTCTTTCAAATGCTTTCCTCCATCTTACTATACTAACTGCTTTTGGGGCCATTATTGTGTTATCCAAAGCCAACATGGCATGTCTCACATTATGCTCTGTATAGGAAGCAACTGGTTGGTGGAAGAACTGATGAGTAAAGTTGTTTGTGATGCCCCAGTGGCCTAATGGATAAGGCACTGGCCTCCTAAGCCAGGGATTGTTTGAGTCCCACCTGGGGTGGTTGAAAGCAGAGTGGCGCAGCGAAGCGTGCTGGGCCCATAACCCAGAGGTCGATGGATCGAAACCATCCTCTGCTAACTGTATTTTGTAAGCTGACTTATGACCTTTACAACATCTTAGGAAAATGAACCAGATACAGAAAGTACATATTCACCTACTGTACAATTTCAGATGCATATCAGCTTGGTATTGTAATTTTTGTATATTTCAAATTTTTTTCTCTGCTCTTTCAAATGCTTTCCTCCATCTTACTATACTAACTGCTTTTATTGTCATCATTGTGTTACCCAAAGGGTTCGAGTCCAATCTGGGGTGGTTGAAAGCAGAGTGGTGCAGCGAAGCTTGCTGGGCCCATAACCCAGAGGTCGATGGATCGAAACCATCCTCTGCTAACTGTGCCTTGTAAGCTGACTTAGGGCATTTACAACCTTTTAGTTAAGTGAACCAGATACAGAAAGTACATATTCACCTACTGTACAATTTCAGATGCATATCAGCTTGGGATTGCAATTTTTGTATATTTCACATTCTTTTCTTTGCTCTTTCAAATGCTTTCCTCCATCTTACTATACTAACTGCTTTTATTGTCATCATTGTGTTACCCAAAGGGTTCGAGTCCCATCTGGGGTGGTTGAAAGCAGAGTGGTGCAGCGAGTGGCGCAGCGAGCTGCTGGGCCCATAACCCAGAGGTCGATGGATCAAACCATCCTCTGCTAACTGTATTTTGTAAGCTGACTTAGGGCCTTTACAACGTCTTAGTTAAGTGAACCAGATACAGAATGTACATATTCACCTGCTGTACAATTTCAGATGCATATCAGCTTGGGATTGTAATTTTTGTATATTTCAAATTTTTTTCTCTGCTCTTTCAAATGCTTTCCTCCATCTTACTATACTAACTGCTTTTATTGTCATCATTGTCTTACCCAAAGGGTTCAAGTCCAATCTGGGGTGGTTGAAAGCAGAGTGGTGCAGCGGAAGCGTGCTGGGCCCATAACCCAGAGGTCGATGGATCAAAACCATCCTCTGCTAACTGTGCCCTGTAAGCTGACTTAGGGCGTTTACAACCTTTTAGTTAAGTGAACCACATACAGAAAGTACATATTCACCTACCGTACAATTTCAGATGCATATCAGCTTGGGAATGCAGTTTTTGTATATTTCAAATTTTTTCTCTGCTCTTTCAAATGCTTTCCTCCATCTTCCTATACTAACTCCTTTTATTGTCATCATTGTGTTACCCAAAGGGTCCGAGTCCAATCTGGGGTGGTTAAAAGCAGAGTGGTGCAGCGGAAGCTTGCTAGGCCCATAACCCAGAGGTCGATGGATCAAACCATCCTCTGCTAACTGTATTTTGTAAGCTGACTTATGACCTTTACAACATCTTAGTTAAATGAACCAGATACAGAAAGTACATATTCACCTACTGTACAATTTCAGATGCATATCAGCTTGGGATTGCAATTTTTGTATATTTCACATTCTTTTCTTTGCTCTTTCAAATGCTTTCCTCCATCTTATTATACTAACTGCTTTTGGGGCCATTATTGTGTTATCCAAAGCCAACATGGCATGTCTCACATTATGCTCTGTATAGGAAGCAACTGGTTGGTGGAAGAACTGATGAGTAAAGTTGTTTGTGATGCCCCAGTGGCCTAATGGATAAGGCACTGGCCTCCTACGCTAGGGATTGTTTGAGTCCCACCTGGGGTGGTTGAAAGCAGAGTGGCGCAGCGGAAGCGTGCTGGGCCCATAACCCAGAGGTCGATGGATCAAAACCATCCTCTGCTAACTGTATTTTGTAAGCTGACTTATGACCTTTACAACATCTTAGGAAAATGAACCAGATACAGAAAGTACATATTCACCTACTGTACAATTTCAGATGCATATCAGCTTGGGATTGCAATTTTGTATATTTCAAATTTTTTCTCTGCTCTTTCAAATGCTTTCCTCCATCTTACTATACTAACTGCTTTTATTGTCATCATTGTGTTACCCAAAGGGTTCGAGTCCAATCTGGGGTGGTTGAAAGCAGAGTGGTGCAGCGGAAGCTTGCTGGGCCCATAACCCAGAGGTCGATGGATCAAACCATCCTCTGCTAACTGTGCCTTGTAAGCTGACTTAGGCATTTACAACCTTTTAGTTAAGTGAACCAGATACAGAAAGTACATATTCACCTACTGTACAATTTCAGATGCATATCAGCTTGGGATTGCAATTTTTGTATATTTCAAATTTTTTCTGCTCTTTCAAATGCTTTCCTCCATCTTACTATACTAACTGCTTTTATTGTCATCATTGTCTTACCCAAAGGGTTCAAGTCCAATCTGGGGTGGTTGAAAGCAGAGTGGAGCAGCGGAAGCGTGCTGGGCCCATAACCCAGAGGTCGATGGATCAAAACCATCCTCTGCTAACTGTATTTTGTAAGCTGACTTATGACCTTTACAACATCTTAGGAAAATGAACCAGATACAGAAAGTACATATTCACCTACCGTACAATTTCAGATGCATATCAGCTTGGGATTGCAATTTTTGTATATTTCACATTCTTTTCTTTGCTCTTTCAAATGCTTTCCTCCATCTTACTATACTAACTGCTTTTGGGGCCATTATTGTGTTATCCAAAGCCAACATGGCATGTCTCACATTATGCTCTGTATAGGAAGCAACTGGTTGGTGGAAGAACTGATGAGTAAAGTTGTTTGTGATGCCCCAGTGGCCTAATGGATAAGGCACTGGCCTCCTAAGCCAGGGATTGTTTGAGTCCCACCTGGGGTGGTTGAAAGCAGAGTGGCGCAGCGGAAGCGTGCTGGGCCCATAACCCAGAGGTCGATGGATCGAAACCATCCTCTGCTAACTGTATTTTGTAAGCTGACTTACGACCTTTACAACATCTTAGGAAAATGAACCAGATACAGAAAGTACATATTCACCTACTGTACAATTTCAGATGCATATCAGCTTGGGATTGCAATTTTTGTATATTTCAAATTTTTTTCTCTGCTCTTTCAAATGCTTTCCTCCATCTTACTATACTAACTGCTTTTATTGTCATCATTGTGTTACCCAAAGGGGGTTGGTGGAAGAACTGAGTCCAATCTGGGGTGGTTGAAAGCAGAGTGGTGCAGCGGAAGCTTGCTGGGCCCATAACCCAGAGGTCGATGGATCGAAACCATCCTCTGCTAACTGTATTTTGTAAGCTGACTTAGGGCCTTTACAACGTCTTAGTTAAGTGAACCAGATACAGAATGTACATATTCACCTGCTGTACAATTTCAGATGCATATCAGCTTGGTATTGTAATTTTTGTATATTTCAAATTTTTTTCTCTGCTCTTTCAAATGCTTTCCTCCATCTTACTATACTAACTGCTTTTATTGTCATCATTGTGTTACCCAAAGGGTTCGAGTCCAATCTGGGGTGGTTGAAAGCAGAGTGGTGCAGCGGAAGCGTGCTGGGCCCATAACCCAGAGGTCGATGGATCAAACCATCCTCTGCTAACTGTATTTTGTAAGCTGACTTAGGACCTTTACAACATCTTAGTTAAGTGAACCAGATACAGAAAGTACATATTCACCTACTGTACAATTTCAGATGCATATCAGCTTGGGATTGCAATTTTGTATATTTCACATTCTTTTCTTTGCTCTTTCAAATGCTTTCCTCCATCTTACTATACTAACTGCTTTTGGGTCCATTATTGTGTTATCC
>CM035604.1:29123660-29129468 GCA_020496755.1 Channa maculata | reverse complement strand
TAAGCTGACTTAGGCATTTACAACCTTTTAGTTAAGTGAACCAGATACAGAAAGTACATATTCACCTACCGTACAATTTCAGATGCATATCAGCTTGGGAATGCAGATTTTGTATATTTCACATTCTTTTCTTTGCTCTTTCAAATGCTTTCCTCCATCTTACTATACTAACTGCTTTTGGGGCCATTATTGTGTTATCCAACACCAACATGGCATGTCTCACATTATGCTCTGTATAGGAAGCAACTGTTTGGTGCAAGAACTGATGAGTAAAGTGTTTTATTATGTCGCAGTGGCCTAATGGATAAGGCACTGGCTTCCTAAGCCAGGGATTGTGAGTTCGAGTCCCATCTGGGGTGGTTGAAAGCAGAGTGGAGCAGCGGAAGCGTGCTGGGCCCATAACCCAGAGGTCGATGGATCGAAACCATTCTCTGCTAACTGTATTTTGTAAGCTGACTTACAACCCTTACAACATCTTAGGAAAATGAACCAAATACAGAAAGTACATATTCACCTACTGTACAATTTCAGATGCATATCACCTTGGGATTGTAATTTTTGTATATTTCAAATTTTTTTCTCTGCTCTTTCAAATGCTTTCCTCCATCTTACTATACTAACTGCTTTTATTGTCATCATTGTGTTACCCAAAGGGTTCGAGTCCAATCTGGGGTGGTTGAAAGCAGAGTGGTGCAGCGGACGCCATAGGCCCATAACCCAGAGGTCGATGGATCAAACCATCCTCTGCTAACTGTATTTTGTAAGCTGACTTAGGCATTTACAACATCTTAGTTAAATGAACCAGATACAGAAAGTACATATTCACCTACTGTACAATTTCAGATGCATATCAGCTTGGGATTGCAATTTTTGTATATTTCACATTCTTTTCTTTGCTCTTTCAAATGCTTTCCTCCATCTTACTATACTAACTGCTTTTGGGACCATTATTGTGTTATCCAACACCAACATGGCATGTCTCACATTATGCTCTGTATAGGAAGCAACTGTTATGCAAGAACGGATGAGTAAAGTGTTTATTATGCCCCAGTGGCCTAATGGATAAGGCACTGGCCTCCTAAGCCAGGGATTTTGAGTTCGAGTCCCATCTGGGGTGGTTGAAAGCAGAGTGGAGCAGCGAAGCATGCATGGGCCCATAACCCAGAGGTCGATGGATCGAAACCATGCTCTGCTAACTGTATTTTGTAAGCTGACTTACAACCCTTACAACATCTTAGGAAAATGAACCAAATACAGAAAGTACATATTCACCTACCGTACAATTTCAGATGCATATCAGCTTGGGATTGCAATTTTTGTATATTTCAAATTCTTTTCTTTGCTCTTTCAAATGCTTTCCTCCATCTTACTATACTAACTGCTTTTATTGTCATCATTGTCTTACCCAAAGGGTTCGAGTCCAATCTGGGGTGGTTGAAAGCAGAGTGGTGCAGCGGAAGCTTGCTAGGCCCATAACCCAGAGGTCGATGGATCGAAACCATCCTCTGCTAACTGTGCCTTGTAAGCTGACTTAGGGCATTTACAACCTTTTAGTTAAGTGAACCAGATACAGAAAGTACATATTCACCTACCATACAATTTCAGATGCATATCAGCTTGGGATTGCAATTTTTGTATATTTCACATTCTTTTCTTTGCTCTTTCAAATGCTTTCCTCCATCTTACTATACTAACTGCTTTTGCCATTATTGTGTTATCCAACACCAACATGGCATGTCTCACATTATGCTCTGTATAGGAAGCAACTGGTTGGTGGAAGAACTGATGAGTAAAGTTTTTGATTATGCCCCAGTGGCCTAATGGATAAGGCACTGGCCTCCTAAGCCAGGGATTTTGAGTTCGAGTCCCATCTGGGGTGGTTGAAAGCAGAGTGGCGCAGCTGAAGGTGCCTGGGCCCATAACCCAGAGGTCGATGGATCGAAACCATTCTCTGCTAACTGTATTTTGTAAGCTGACTTACAACCTTACAACATCTTAGAAAATGAACCAAATACAGAAAGTACATATTCACCTACCGTACAATTTCAGATGCATATCAGCTTGGGATTGCAATTTTTGTATATTTCAAATTTTTTCTGCTCTTTCAAATGCTTTCTCCATCTTACTATACTAACTGCTTTTATTGTCATCATTGTCTTACCCAAAGGGTTCAAGTCCAATCTGGGGTGGTTGAAAGCAGAGTGGTGTGAAGTTTGCTAGGCCCATAACCCAGAGGTCGATGGATCGAAACCATCCTCTGCTAACTGTGCCTTGTAAGCTGACTTAGGGTATTTACAACGTTTTAGTTAAGTGAACCACATACAGAAAGTACATATTCACCTACCATACAATTTCAGATGCATATCAGCTTGGGATTGCAATTTTTGTATATTTCAAATTTTTTCTGCTCTTTCAAATGCTTTCTCCATCTTACTATACTAACTGCTTTTATTGTCATCATTGTGTTACCTAAAGGGTTCGAGTCCAATCTGGGGTGGTTGAAAGCAGAGTGGTGCAGCGGACGCTTGCTAGGCCCATAACCCAGAGGTCGATGGATCGAAACCATCCTCTGCTAACTGTATTTTATAAGCTGACTTAGACATTTACAACATCTTAGGAAAATGAACCAGATACAGAAAGTACATATTCACCTACTGTACAATTTCAGATGCATATCAGCTTGGGATTGCAATTTTTGTATATTTCACATTCTTTTCTTTGCTCTTTCAAATGCTTTCCTCCATCTTACTATACTAACTGCTTTTGGGGCCATTATTGTGTTATCCAACACCAACATGGCATGTCTCACATTATGCTCTGTATAGGAAGCAACTGGTTGGTGGAAGAACTGATGAGTAAAGTTTTTATTATGCCCCAGTGGCCTAATGGATAAGGCACTGGCCTCCTAAGCCAGGGATTTGAGTTGAGTCCCATCTGGGGTGGTTGAAAGCAGAGTGGAGCAGCGGAAGGCAGCTGGGCCCATAACCCAGAGGTCGATGGATCAAACCATCCTCTGCTAACTGTATTTTGTAAGCTGACTTATGACCTTACAACATCTTAGGAAATGAACCAGATACAGAAAGTACATATTCACCTACTGTACAATTTCAGATGCATATCAGCTTGGGATTGCAATTTTTGTATATTTCAAATTTTTTTCTGCTCTTTCAAATGCTTTCTCCATCTTACTATACTAACTGCTTTTATTGTCATCATTGTGTTACCCAAAGGGTTCGAGTCCAATCTGGGGTGGTTGAAAGCAGAGTGGTGCAGCGGAAGCTTGCTAGGCCCATAACCCAGAGGTCGATGGATCGAAACCATCCTCTGCTAACTGTGCCTTGTAAGCTGACTTAGGCATTTACAACCTTTAGTTAAGTGAACCAGATACAGAAAGTACATATTCACCTACTGTATACAATTTCAGATGCATATCAGCTTGGGATTGCAAGTTTTGTATATTTCACATTCTTTTCTTTGCTCTTTCAAATGCTTTCTCCATCTTACTATACTAACTGCTTTTTATTGTCATCATTGTGTTACCCAAAGGGTAAAGAAGTCCAATCTGGTGGATGAAAGCAGTGGTAAGCCAGCATTGTGGGTTCGAATCTGGGGTGGTTGAAAGCAGAGTGGCAGCGAAGTGCTGGCCCATAACCCAGAGGTCGATGGATCGAAACCATCCTCTGCTAACTGTATTTTGTAAGCTGACTTATGACCTTTACAACATCTTAGGAAAATGAACCAGATACAGAAAGTACATATTCACCTACCGTACAATTTCAGATGCATATCAGCTTGGGATTGCATTTTTGTATATTTCAAATTTTTTCTTTGCTCTTTCAAATGCTTTCTCCATCTTACTATACTAACTGCTTTTATTGTCATCATTGTGTTACCCAAAGGGTTCAAGTCCAATCTGGGGTGGTTGAAAGCAGAGTGGTGCATGAAGCTTGCTAGGCCCTATAACCCAGAGGTCGATGGATCGAAACCATCCTCTGCTAACTGGCCTTGTAAGCTGACTTAGGAGTTACAGTCCCATCTTAGTTAAGTGAACCAGATACAGAAAGTACATATTCACCTACTGGTCGATCAGATGCATATCAGCTTGGGAATGCAGTTTTGTATATTTCAAATTTTTCTTTCAAATGCTCCATTTACACTAATGCTTATCTCCATCTTACTATTACTAACTGCTTTTAGAAACTATGAGTAAATCATTGCCCCAGTGGCCTAATGTTACCCAAAGGGTTCGAGTCCAATCTGGGGTGGTTGAAAGCAGAGTGGTGCAGCGGACGCTGCTAGGCCCATAACCCAGAGGTCGATGGATCAAACCATCCTCTGCTAACTGTATTTTATAAGCTGACTTATGACTTTACAACATCTTAGGAAATGAACCAGATACAGAAAGTACATATTCACCTACTGTACAATTTCAGATGCATATCAGCTTGGGATTGCAATTTTGTATATTTCACATTCTTTTCTTTGCTCTTTCAAATGCTTTCTCCATCTTACTATACTAACTGCTTTTGGACCATTATGTGTTATCCAACACCAACATGGCATGTCTCACATTATGCTCTGTATAGGAAGCAACTGTTTGGTGCAAGAACGGATGAGTAAAGTTTTTTATTATGCCCCAGTGGCCTAATGGATAAGGCACTGGCCTCCTAAGCCAGGGATTTTGAGTTCGAGTCCCATCTGGGGTGGTTGAAAGCAGAGTGGAGCAGCATGAAGGCATGGGCCCATAACCCAGAGGTCGATGGATCGAAACCATGCTCTGCTAACTGTATTTTGTAAGCTGACTTACAACCCTTACAACATCTTAGGAAAATGAACCAAATACAGAAAGTACATATTCACCTACCGTACAATTTCAGATGCATATCAGCTTGGGATTGCAATTTTGTATATTTCACATTCTTTTCTTTGCTCTTTCAAATGCTTTCTCCATCTTACTATACTAACTGCTTTATTGTCATCATTGTGTTACCCAAAGGGTTCGAGTCCAATCTGGGGTGGTTGAAAGCAGAGTGGTGCAGCGGAGCTTGTTAGGGCCCATAACCCAGAGGTCGATGGATCGAAACCATCCTCTGCTAACTGTGCCTTGTAAGCTGACTTAGGGCATTTACAACCTTTTAGTTAAGTGAACCAGATACAGAAAGTACATATTCACCTACCATACAATTTCAGATGCATATCAGCTTGGGATTGCAATTTTTGTATATTTCACATTCTTTTCTTTGCTCTTTCAAATGCTTTCCTCCATCTTACTATACTAACTGCTTTTGGGGCCATTATTGTGTTATCCAATACCAACATGGCATGTCTCACATTATGCTCTGTATAGGAAGCAACTGGTTGGTGGAAGAACTGATGAGTAAAGTTTTTTATTATGCCCCAGTGGCCTAATGGATAAGGCACTGGCCTCCTAAGCCAGGGATTGTGGGTTCGAGTCCCATCTGGGGTGGTTGAAAGCAGAGTGGCGCAGCGGAAGCGTGCTGGGCCCATAACCCAGAGGTCGATGGATCAAACCATCCTCTGCTAACTGTATTTTGTAAGCTGACTTACGACTCTTTACAACATCTTAGGAAAATGAACCAGATACAGAAAGTACATATTCATCTACTGTACAATTTCAGATGCATATCAGCTTGGGAATGCAATTTTGTATATTTCAAATTTTTTCTGCTCTTTCAAATGCTTTCTCCATCTTACTATACTAACTGCTTTTATTGTCATCATTAAGTTACCCAAAGGGTTCGAGTCCAATCTGGGTGGTTGAAAGCAGAGTGGTGCAGCTGAAGCTCA
>CM035604.1:28963660-29121160 GCA_020496755.1 Channa maculata | reverse complement strand
GCCCCAGTGGCCTAATGGATAAGCACTGGCCTCCTAAGCCAGGGAGTCTGAGATCTGGGTGGTTGAAAGCAGAGTGGCAGCGTGCTGGGCCCATAACAGAGGTCGATTCAAACCATCCTCTGCTAACTGTATTTTGTAAGCTGACTTACGAACATCTTAGGAAAATGATACAGAGTACATATTCACCTTTGTATTTCAGATGCATATCAGCTTGGGAATGCCTTTTGTATATTTCAATTTTTTTCTGCTCTTTCAAATGCTTTCTCCATCTTACTATACTAACTGCTTTTATTGTCATCATTGAGTACCCCAATCCTGGGGTGGTTGAAAGCAGAGTGGAGCAGCGGAGGCTGCTGGGCCCATAACCCAGAGGTCGATGGATCGAAACCATCCTCTGCTAACTGTATTTTGTAAGCTGACTTAGGGTATTTACAACATCTTAGGAAAATGAACCAGATACAGAAAGTACATATTCACCTACATACAATTTCAGATGCATATCAGCTTGGGATTGCAATTTTTGTATATTTCAAATTTTTTCTTTGCTCTTTCAAATGCTTTCTCCATCTTACTATACTAACTGCTTTTATTGTCATCATTGTGTTACCCAAAGGGTTCGAGTCCAATCTGGGGTGGTTGAAAGCAGAGTGGTGCAGCGTTACCTAAAGTTCGGAGCTTGCTAGGCCCATAACCCAGAGGTCGATGGATCGAAACCATCCTCTGCTAACTGTATTTTATAAGCTGACTTATGACCTTTACAACATCTTAGGAAAATGAACCAGATACAGAAAGTACATATTCACCTACCATACAATTTCAGATGCATATCAGCTTGGGATTGCAATTTTTGTATATTTCACATTCTTTTCTTTGCTCTTTCAAATGCTTTCCTCCATCTTACTATACTAACTGCTTTTGGGACCATTATTGTGTTATCCAACACCAACATGGCATGTCTCACATTATGCTCTGTATAGGAAGCAACTGTTTGGTGCAAGAACTGATGAGTAAAGTTTTTTATTATGCCCCAGTGGCCTAATGGATAAGGCACTGGCCTCCTAAGCCAGGGATTTTGAGTCTGAGTCCCATCTGGGGTGGTTGAAAGCAGAGTGGAGCAGCGGAAGCGTGCTGGGCCCATAACCCAGAGGTCGATGGATCGAAACCATGCTCTGCTAACTGTATTTTGTAAGCTGACTTACAACATCTTAGGAAAATGAACCAAATACAGAAAGTACATATTCACCTACCGTACAATTTCAGATGCATATCAGCTTGGGATTGCAATTTTTGTATATTTCACATTCTTTTCTCTGCTCTTTCAAATGCTTTCCTCCATCTTACTATACTAACTGCTTTTATTGTCATCATTGTCTTACCCAAAGGGTTCGAGTCCAATCTGGGGTGGTTGAAAGCAGAGTGGTGCAGTGAAGCTTGCTAGGCCCATAACCCAGAGGTCGATGGATCAAACCATCCTCTGCTAACTGTGCCTTGTAAGCTGACTTATGAACATTTACAACCTACAATTTAGATGCATAATGAACCAGATACAGAAAGTACATATTCACCTACCTGGGGTGGTTGAAAGCAGAGTGGTACAATTTCAGATGCATATCAGCTTTGGGATTGCAATTTTTGTATATTTCACATTCTTTTCTTTGCTCTTTCAAATGCTTTCCTCCATCTTACTATACTAACTGCTTTTATTGTCATCATTGTGTTATCCAATACCAACATGGCATGTCTCACATTATGCTCTGTATAGGAAGCAACTGGTTGGTGGAAGAACTGATGAGTAAAGTTTTTTATTATGCCCCAGTGGCCTAATGGATAAGGCACTGGCCTCCTAAGCCAGGGATTGTGGGTTCGAGTCCCATCTGGGGTGGTTGAAAGCAGAGTGGCGCAGCGGAAGCGTGCTGGGCCCATAACCCAGAGGTCGATGGATCGAAACCATCCTCTGCTAACTGTATTTTGTAAGCTGACTTACGACCTTTACAACATCTTAGGAAAATGAACCAGATACAGAAAGTACATATTCACCTACTGTACAATTTCAGATGCATATCAGCTTGGGATTGCAATTTTTGTATATTTCACATTCTTTTCTTTGCTCTTTCAAATGCTTTCCTCCATCTTACTATACTAACTGCTTTTATTGTCATCATTGTGTTACCCAAAGGGTTTGAGTCCAATCTGGGGTGGTTGAAAGCAGAGTGGTGCAGCGGAAGCTTGCTAGGCCCATAACCCAGAGGTCGATGGATCGAAACCATCCTCTGCTAACTGTGCCTTGTAAGCTGACTTAGGGTATTTACAACCTTTTAGTTAAGTGAACCACATACAGAAAGTACATATTCACCTACCATACAATTTCAGATGCATATCAGCTTGGGATTGCAATTTTTGTATATTTCACATTCTTTTCTTTGCTCTTTCAAATGCTTTCCTCCATCTTACTATACTAACTGCTTTTGGGGCCATTATTGTGTTACCTAAAGGGTTCGAGTCCAATCTGGGGTGGTTGAAAGCAGAGTGGTGCAGCGGACGCTTGCTAGGCCCATAACCCAGAGGTCGATGGATCGAAACCATCCTCTGCTAACTGTATTTTATAAGCTGACTTATGACCTTTACAACATCTTAGGAAAATGAACCAGATACAGAAAGTACATATTCACCTACCGTACAATTTCAGATGCATATCAGCTTGGGATTGCAATTTTTGTATATTTCACATTCTTTTCTTTGCTCTTTCAAATGCTTTCCTCCATCTTACTATACTAACTGCTTTTGGGACCATTATTGTGTTATCCAACACCAACATGGCATGTCTCACATTATGCTCTGTATAGGAAGCAACTGTTTGGTGCAAGAACGGATGAGTAAAGTTTTTTATTATGCCCCAGTGGCCTAATGGATAAGGCACTGGCCTCCTAAGCCAGGGATTTTGAGTTCGAGTCCCATCTGGGGTGGTTGAAAGCAGAGTGGAGCAGCGAAGTGCATGGGCCCATAACCCAGAGGTCGATGGATCGAAACCATGCTCTGCTAACTGTATTTTGTAAGCTGACTTACAACCCTTACAACATCTTAGGAAAATGAACCAAATACAGAAAGTACATATTCACCTACCGTACAATTTCAGATGCATATCAGCTTGGGATTGCAATTTTTGTATATTTCACATTCTTTTCTTTGCTCTTTCAAATGCTTTCCTCCATCTTACTATACTAACTGCTTTTATTGTCATCATTGTCTTACCCAAAGGGTTCGAGTCCAATCTGGGGTGGTTGAAAGCAGAGTGGTGCAGCGGAAGCTTGCTAGGCCCATAACCCAGAGGTCGATGGATCGAAACCATCCTCTGCTAACTGTGCCTTGTAAGCTGACTTAGGGCATTTACAACCTTTTAGTTAAGTGAACCAGATACAGAAAGTACATATTCACCTACCATACAATTTCAGATGCATATCAGCTTGGGATTGCAATTTTTGTATATTTCACATTCTTTTCTTTGCTCTTTCAAATGCTTTCCTCCATCTTACTATACTAACTGCTTTTATTGTCATCATTGTGTTATCCAACACCAACATGGCATGTCTCACATTATGCTCTGTATAGGAAGCAACTGTTTGGTGCAAGAACTGATGAGTAAAGTGTCTTATTATGTCGCAGTGGCCTAATGGATAAGGCACTGGCTTCCTAAGCCAGGGATTGTGAGTTCGAGTCCCATCTGGGGTGGTTGAAAGCAGAGTGGAGCAGCGAAGCGTGCTGGGCCCATAACCCAGAGGTCGATGGATCAAACCATCCTCTGCTAACTGTATTTTGTAAGCTGACTTACGACCCTTACAACATCTTAGGAAAATGAACCAGATACAGAAAGTACATATTCACCACTGTACAATTTCAGATGCATATCAGCTTGGGAATGCAGTTTTGTATATTTCAAATTTTTTCTCTGCTCTTTCAAATGCTTTCTCCATCTTACTATACTAACTGCTTTTATTGTCATCATTGTCTTACCCAAAGGGTTCTGAGTCCAATCTGGGGTGGTTGAAAGCAGAGTGGTGCAGCTGAAGCAGTATAGGCCCATAACCCAGAGGTCGATGGATCGAAACCATCCTCTGCTAACTGTGCCTTGTAAGCTGACTTAGGGTATTTACAACGTTTTAGTTAAGTGAACCACATACAGAAAGTACATATTCACCTACCGTACAATTTCAGATGCATATCAGCTTGGGAATGCAGTTTTAGTATATTTCAAATTTTTTTCTCTGCTCTTTCAAATGCTTTCCTCCATCTTACTATACTAACTGCTTTTATTGTCATCATTGTGTTACCCAAAGGGTTCGAGTCCAATCTGGGGTGGTTGAAAGCAGAGTGGTGCAGCGGAAGCTTGCTAGGCCCATAACCCAGAGGTCGATGGATCGAAACCATCCTCTGCTAACTGTATTTTATAAGCTGACTTATGACCTTTACAACATCTTAGGAAAATGAACCAGATACAGAAAGTACATATTCACCTACCGTACAATTTCAGATGCATATCAGCTTGGGATTGCAATTTTTGTATATTTCACATTCTTTTCTTTGCTCTTTCAAATGCTTTCCTCCATCTTACTATACTAACTGCTTTTGGGACCATTATTGTGTTATCCAACACCAACATGGCATGTCTCACATTATGCTCTGTATAGGAAGCAACTGTTTGGTGCAAGAACGGATGAGTAAAGTTTTTTATTATGCCCCAGTGGCCTAATGGATAAGGCACTGGCCTCCTAAGCCAGGGATTTTGAGTTCGAGTCCCATCTGGGGTGGTTGAAAGCAGAGTGGAGCAGCGGAAGCGTGCTGGGCCCATAACCCAGAGGTCGATGGATCGAAACCATGCTCTGCTAACTGTATTTTGTAAGCTGACTTACAACCCTTACAACATCTTAGGAAAATGAACCAAATACAGAAAGTACATATTCACCTACCGTACAATTTCAGATGCATATCACCTTGGGATTGTAATTTTTGTATATTTCAAATTTTTTTCTCTGCTCTTTCAAATGCTTTCCTCCATCTTACTATACTAACTGCTTTTATTGTCATCATTGTCTTACCCAAAGGGTTCAAGTCCAATCTGGGGTGGTTGAAAGCAGAGTGGTGCAGCGGAAGCTTGCCTAGGCCCATAACCCAGAGGTCGATGGATCAAACCATCCTCTGCTAACTGTGCCTTGTAAGCTGACTTAGGCATTTACAACCTTTTAGTTAAGTGAACCAGATACAGAAAGTACATATTCACCTACCATACAATTTCAGATGCATATCAGCTTGGGATTGCAATTTTTGTATATTTCACATTCTTTTCTTTGCTCTTTCAAATGCTTTTCTCCATCTTACTATACTAACTGCTTATTGTTATCCAATCATTGTGTTACATTATGCCAAAACTGTTTGGTGCAAGAACTGATGAGTCCAGTGGCCTAATCTAAGGCACTGGTTGAAAGCAGAGTGGAGCAGTAGCTAGTTAGGCCCATAACCCAGAGGTCGATGGATCAAACCATCCTCTGCTAACTGTATTTGTAAGCTGACTTAGACCTTTACAACATCTTAGAAAATGAACTAGATACAGAAAGTACATATTCACTACTTTACAATTTCAGATGCATATCAGCTTGGGAATGCAGTTTTTGTATATTTCAAATTTTTTTCTGCTCTTTCAAATGCTTTCTCCATCTTACTATACTAACTGCTTTATTGTCATCATTGTGTTACCCAAAAGGGTCTGAGTCCAATCTGGGGTGGTTGAAAGCAGAGTGGTGCAGAGGAAGTTGCTAGCCCATAACCCAGAGGTCGATGGATCGAAACCATCCTCTGCTAACTGTGCCTTGTAAGCTGACTTAGGGTATTTACAACATTTTAGTTAAGTGAACCACATACAGAAAGTACATATTCACCTACCATACAATTTCAGATGCATATCAGCTTGGGAATGCAGTTTTGTATATTTCAAATTTTTTTCTCTGCTCTTTCAAATGCTTTCCTCCATCTTACTATACTAACTGCTTTTATTGTCATCATTGTGTTACCCAAAGGTCTCGAGTCCAATCTGGGGTGGTTGAAAGCAGAGTGGTGCAGCGGACGCCATAGGCCCATAACCCAGAGGTCGATGGATCAAACCATCCTCTGCTAACTGTATTTTGTAAGCTGACTTATGACCTTTACAACATCTTAGAAAATGAACCAGATACAGAAAGTACATATTCACCTACCGTACAATTTCAGATGCATATCAGCTTGGGATTGCAATTTTTGTATATTTCACATTCTTTTCTTTGCTCTTTCAAATGCTTTCCTCCATCTTACTATACTAACTGCTTTTGGGACCATTATTGTGTTATCCAACACCAACATGGCATGTCTCACATTATGCTCTGTATAGGAAGCAACTGTTTGGTGCAAGAACGGATGAGTAAAGTTTTTTATTATGCCCCAGTGGCCTAATGGATAAGGCACTGGCCTCCTAAGCCAGGAATTTTGAGTTCGAGTCCCATCTGGGGTGGTTGAAAGCAGAGTGGAGCAGCGGAAGCGTGCTGGGCCCATAACCCAGAGGTCGATGGATCGAAACCATGCTCTGCTAACTGTATTTTGTAAGCTGACTTACAACCGTTACAACATCTTAGGAAAATGAACCAGATACAGAAAGTACATATTCACCTACCGTACAATTTCAGATGCATATCAGCTTGGGAATGCAGTTTTTGTATATTTCAAATTTTTTTCTCTGCTCTTTCAAATGCTTTCCTCCATCTTACTATACTAACTGCTTTTATTGTCATCATTGTCTTACCCAAAGGGTTCAAGTCCAATCTGGGGTGGTTGAAAGCAGAGTGGTGCAGTGAGCTTGCATAGGCCCATAACCCAGAGGTCGATGGATCGAAACCATCCTCTGCTAACTGTGCCTTGTAAGCTGACTTAGGGTATTTACAACGTTTTAGTTAAGTGAACCACATACAGAAAGTACATATTCACCTACCATACAATTTCAGATGCATATCAGCTTGGGAATGCAGTTTTTGTATATTTCAAATTTTTTTCTCTGCTCTTTCAAATGCTTTCCTCCATCTTACTATACTAACTGCTTTTATTGTCATCATTGTGTTACCTGAAGGGTTCGAGTCCAATCTGGTGTGGTTGAAAGCAGAGTGGTGCAGCGGACGCTTGCTAGGCCCATAAAAGGGTTCGAGTCCAATCTAGGGGTGGTTGAAAGCAGAGTGGTGCAGCTTTTATTGTCATCATTGTGAAGGGTTCGAGTCCAATCTGGGGTGGTTGCTAGGCCCATAACCCAGAGGTCGATGGATCGAAACCATCCTCTGCTAACTGTATTTTGTAAGCTGACTTATAACCCTTACAACATCTTAGTTAAGTGAACCAGATACAGAAAGTACATATTCACCTACTGTACAATTTCAGATGCATATCAGCTTGGGATTGCAATTTTGTATATTTCAAATTTTTTCTCTGCTCTTTCAAATGCTTTCTCCATCTTACTATACTAACTGCTTTTATTGTCATCATTGTGTTACCCAAAGGGTTCGAGTCCAATCTGGGGTGGTTGAAAGCAGAGTGGTGCAGCGGAAGTTGCTAGGCCCATAACCCAGAGGTCGATGGATCAAACCATCCTCTGCTAACTGTATTTTGTAAGCTGACTTATGACATTTACAACATCTTAGGAAATGAACCAGATACAGAAAGTACATATTCACCTACTGTACAATTTCAGATGCATATCAGCTTGGGATTGCAATTTTGTATATTTCACATTCTTTTCTTTGCTCTTTCAAATGCTTTTCTCCATCTTACTATACTAACTGCTTTTGGGGCTATTATTGTGTTATCCAACACCAACATGGCATGTCTCACATTATGCTCTGTATAGAAGCAACTGTTGGTGCAAGAACTGATGAGTAAAGTTTTATTATGCCCCAGTGGCCTAATGGATAAGGCACTGGCCTCCTAAGCCAGGGATTTTGAGTTCGAGTCCCATCTGGGGTGGTTGAAAGCAGAGTGGAGCAGCGGAAGCGTGCTGGGCCCATAACCCAGAGGTCGATGGATCGAAACCATCCTCTGCTAACTGTATTTTGTAAGCTGACTTATGACCTTTACAACATCTTAGGAAAATGAACCAGATACAGAAAGTACATATTCACCTACCGTACAATTTCAGATGCATATCAGCTTGGGAATGCAGTTTTTGTATATTTTAAATTTTTTACTCTGCTCTTTCAAATGCTTTCCTCCATCTTACTATACTAACTGCTTTTATTGTCATCATTGTGTTACCCAAAGGGTCTGAGTCCAATCTGGGGTGGTTGAAAGCAGAGTGGTGCAGCGGAAGCTTGCTAGGCCCATAACCCAGAGGTCGATGGATCGAAACCATCCTCTGCTAACTGTGCCTTGTAAGCTGACTTAGGGTATTTACAACGTTTTAGTTAAGTGAACCACATACAGAAAGTACATATTCACCTACTGTACAATTTCAGATGCATATCACCTTGGGATTGTAATTTTTGTATATTTCAAATTTTTTCTCTGCTCTTTCAAATGCTTTCTCCATCTTACTATACTAACTGCTTTATTGTCATCATTGTGTTACCCAACATGGCATGTCTCACATTATGCTCTGTATAGGAAGCAACTGGTTGGTGGAAGAACTGATGAGTAAAGTTTTTGATTATGCCCCAGTGGCCTAATGGATTTGTAAGGCACTGGCCTCCTAAGCCAGGGATTTTGGGTTCGAGTCCAATCTGGGGTGGTTGAAAGCAGAGTGGGCAGTGAGCTTGCAGGCCCATAACCCAGAGGCATGGATCGAAACCATCCTCTGCTAACTGTGCCTTGTAAGCTGACTTAGGGCATTTACAACTGTCAGTTAAGTGAACCAGATACATACATATTCACCACCATACAATTTCAGATGTCTGGGAATGCATTTTGTATATTTCAAATTTTTCTCTGCTCTTTCAAATGCTTTCTCCATCTTACTATACTAACTGCTTTTACTGTATTATTGTGTTATCCAAAGTCCAATCCACTTGGCATGTCTCACATTACAACATCTTATTTTTGTAAAATGAACTGTTTTGCATGAACAGAAAGTAAACATATTCACCTACTGTACAATTTCAGATGCATATCAGCTTGGGAATGGCTTTTTGTATATTTCAAATTTTTTCTCAAATGCTTCTCCTTTCACTGGCTGCTTTCTCCATCTTCCAACTATCACTGGCTAAACTGCTTTTATTAAGGCACTGGCATTAAGGCACTTACCCAAAGGGTTGGAGTCCAATGGCTTCCTGGGGTGGTTGCAGCAGAGTGGTGCAGCTGGTTTTCCTAAGGCACTGGCTTCCTAAGCCGTGCTGGGCCCATAACCCAGAGGTCGATGGATCGAAACCATCCTCTGCTAACTGTATTTTGTAAGCTGACTTACGGCCTTTACAAGGTCTTAGTTAAGTGAACCAGATACAGAATGTACATATTCACCTACTGTACAATTTCAGATGCATATCACCTTGGGATTGTAATTTTTGTATATTTCAAATTTTTTTCTCTGCTCTTTCAAATGCTTTCTTCCATCTTACTATACTAACTGCTTTTATTGTCATCATTGTGTTACCCAAAGGGTTTGAGTCCAATCTGGGGTGGTTGAAAGCAGAGTGGTGCAGCGGAAGCTTGCTAGGCTCATAACCCTGAGGTCGATGGATCGAAACCATCCTCTGCTAACTGTGCCTTGTAAGCTGACTTAGGGCATTTACAACCTTTTAGTTAAGTTAACCAGATACAGAAAGTACATATTCACCTACTGTACAATTTCAGATGCATATCAGCTTGGGATTGCAATTTTTGTATATTTCACATTCTTTTCTTTGCTCTTTCAAATGCTTTCCTCCATCTTACTATACTAACTGCTTTTGGGGCCATTATTGTGTTATCCAATACCAACATGGCATGTCTCACATTATGCTCTGTATAGGAAGCAACTGTTTGGTGCAAGAACTGATGAGTAAAGTTTTTATTATGCCCCAGTGGCCTAATGGATAAGGCACTGGCCTCCTAAGCCAGGGATTGTGGGTTTGAGTCCCATCTGGGGTGGTTGAGCAGAGTGGAGCAGCGGAAGCGTATGTTGGGCCCATAACCCAGAGGTCGATGGATCGAACCATCCTCTGCTAACTGTATTTTGTAAGCTGACTTATGACCTTTACAACATCTTAGGAAAATGAACCAGATACAGAAAGTACATATTCACCTACCGTACAATTTCAGATGCATATCAGCTTGGGAATGCAGTTTTTGTATATTTCAAATTTTTTTCTCTGCTCTTTCAAATGCTTTCCTCCATCTTACTATACTAACTGCTTTTATTGTCATCATTGTCTTACCCAAAGGGTTCAAGTCCAATCTGGGGTGGTTGAAAGCAGAGTGGTGCAGCGGAAGCTTGCTAGGCCCATAACCCAGAGGTCGATGGATCGAAACCATCCTCTGCTAACTGTGCCTTGTAAGCTGACTTAGGGTATTTACAACGTTTTAGTTAAGTGAACCACATACAGAAAGTACATATTCACCTACCGTACAATTTCAGATGCATATCAGCTTGGGAATGCAGTTTTTGTATATTTCAAATTTTTTTCTCTGCTCTTTCAAATGCTTTCCTCCATCTTACTATACTAACTGCTTTTATTGTCATCATTGTCTTACCCAAAGGGTTCAAGTCCAATCTGGGGTGGTTGAAAGCAGAGTGGTGCAGCGGAAGCTTATTAGGCCCATAACCCAGAGGTCGATGGATCAAACCATCCTCTGCTAACTGTGCCTTGTAAGCTGACTTAGGCATTTACAACCTCTTAGTTAAGTGAACCAGATACAGAAAGTACATATTCACCTGCTGTACAATTTCAGATGCATATCAGCTTGGGATTGTAATTTTTGTATATTTCACATTCTTTTTTTGCTCTTTCAAATGCTTTCTCCATCTTACTATACTAACTGCTTTTATTGTCATCATTGTGTTATCCAACACCAACATGGCATGTCCACATTATGCTCTGTATAGGAAGCAACTGTGGAGCAAGAACTGATGAGTAAAGTGGTTTGGCCCATAACCCAGAGGTCGATGGATAAGGCACCATCCTCTGCTAACTGTATTTTGCCTCAAGGCAGCTGACTGGGCCCATATAACCCAGAGGTCATGGATCAAACCATTTAGCTGACAACGTCTTAGTTAAGTGAACCAGATACAGAATGTACATATTCACCTGCTGTACAATTTCAGATGCATATCAACTTGGGATTGCAATTTTTGTATATTTCACATTCTTTTCTTTGCTCTTTCAAATGCTTTCTCCATCTTACTATACTAACTGCTTTTTATTGTCATCTTGTGTTACCCAAAGGGTCTGAGTCCAATCTGGGGTGGTTATCCAGCATGCAGGCCCATAACCCAGACTATGGCATCAAACCATCCTCACAACTGTGCTCTGCTGACTTAGGTATTTACAAGTTAAGTGAACCAGATACTGAAAAACATATTCACCTAATTTCAGAATATCAGCTTGGGATTGCAATTTTTGTATATTTCTAAATTCTTTTCTTCTCTTTTGTTTGTCCATGCTTCCCAGTGGCCTAATGGATAAGGCACTGGCTTTCCTAAGCCATGCACTGGATTGTTTGAGTCCCATCTGGGGTGTTTGAAAGCAGAGTGGCAAGTGAAGCTGGCTGGGCCCATAACCCAGAGGTCGATGGATCAAACCATCCTCTGCTAACTGTATTTTGTAAGCTGACTTATGACCTTTACAACATCTTAGGAAAATGAACCAGATACAGAAAGTACATATTCACCTACTGTACAATTTCAGATGCATATCAGCTTGGGATTGTAATTTTTGTATATTTCAAATTTTTTCTGCTCTTTCAAATGCTTTCTCCATCTTACTATACTAACTGCTTTTATTGTCATCATTGTGTTACCCAAAGGGTTCGAGTCCAATCTGGGGTGGTTGAAAGCAGAGTGGTGCAGCGGAAGCCATAGGCCCATAACCCAGAGGTCGATGGATCAAACCATCCTCTGCTAACTGTGCCTTGTAAGCTGACTTAGGCCTTTACAACGTCTTAGTTAAGTGAACCAGATACAGAAAGTACATATTCACCTACTGTACAATTTCAGATGCATATCAGCTTGGGATTGCAATTTTTGTATATTTCAATTCTTTTCTTTGCTCTTTCAAATGCTTTCTCCATCTTACTATACTAACTGCTTTTGGGGCCATTATTGTGTTATCCAATAGCCAACATGGCATGTCTCACATTATGCTCTGTATAGGAAGCTAACTGGTTGGTGGAAGAACTGATGAGTAAAGTTGTTTGTTATGCCCAGTGGCCTAATGGATAAGGCACTGGCCTCCTAAGCCAGGATTGTTTGAGTCCCACCTGGCAGTGTTTGAAAGCAGAGGCGCAGCGGAAGCGCATGGGCCCATAACCCAGAGGTCGATGGATCAAACCATCCTCTGCTAACTGTATTTTGTAAGCTGACTTATGACCTTTACAACATCTTAGGAAAATGAACCAGATACAGAAAGTACATATTCACCTACTGTACAATTTCAGATGCATATCAGCTTGGGATTGCATTTTTGTATATTTCAAATTTTTTCTCTGCTCTTTCAAATGCTTTCTCCATCTTACTATACTAACTGCTTTTATTGTCATCATTGTGTTACCCAAAGGGTTCGAGTCCAATCTGGGGTGGTTGAAAGCAGAGTGGAGCAGCGGAAGGCATGGGCCCATAACCCAGAGGTCGATGGATCAAACCATCCTCTGCTAACTGTGCTTTGTAAGCTGACTTAGGGCCTTTACAACATTTTAGTTAAGTGAACCAGATACAGAAAGTACATATTCACCTACTGTACAATTTCAGATGCATATCAGCTTGGGATTGCAATTTTGTATATTTCACATTTTTTCTTTGCTCTTTCAAATGCTTTCTCCATCTTACTATACTAACTGCTTTTATTGTCATCATTGTGTTACCCAAAGGGTTCGAGTCCCATCTGGGGTGGTTGAAAGCAGAGTGGAGCAGCGGAATGGGCCCATAACCCAGACATGGCAAACCATCCTCTTTATAAGCTGACTTAGTATTTATAACCTTAGTTAATGAACCAGATACACTACAATTTCAGTGCATATCAGCTTGGGAGTGCAATTTTTGTATATCACAGTGTGTATGGCATGTCCAGATGCATATCAGCTTGGGAATTGCACTTTTGTATATTCATGATTTTTCTTTGAGTCAAATGCTTTCTCCATCCCATCATTGTGTTACCCAAAGGTTCGAGTCCCATCTGGGGTGGTTGAAAGCAGAGTGGAGCAGCGAAGGTGCATGGGCCCATAACCCAGAGGTCGATGGATCGAAACCATCCTCTGCTAACTGTATTTTGTAAGCTGACTTAGGGCCTTTACAACGTCTTAGTTAAGTGAACCAGATACAGAATGTACATATTCACCTGCTGTACAATTTCAGATGCATATCACCTTGGTATTGTAATTTTTGTATATTTCAAATTTTTTTCTCTGCTCTTTCAAATGCTTTCCTCCATCTTACTATAGTAACTGCTTTTATTGTCATCATTGTGTTACCCAAAGGGTCTGAGTCCAATCTGGGGTGGTTGAAAGCAGAGTGGTGCAGCGGAAGCTTTGCATAGGCCCATAACCCAGAGGTCGATGGATCGAAACCATCCTCTGCTAACTGTGCCTTGTAAGCTGACTTAGAGCATTTACAATCTTTTAGTTAAGTGAACCAGATACAGAAAGTACATATTCACCTACTGTACAATTTCAGATGCATATCACCTTGGGATTGCAATTTTTGTATATTTCACATTCTTTTCTTTGCTCTTTCAAATGCTTTCCTCCATCTTACTATACTAACTGCTTTTGGGGCCATTATTGTGTTATCCAAAGCCAACATGGCATGTCTCACATTATGCTCTGTATAGGAAGCAACTGGTTGGTGAAAGAACTGATGAGTAAAGTTGTTTGTGATGCCCCAGTGGCCTAATGGATAAGGCACTGGCCTCCTAAGCCAGGGATTGTTTGAGTCCCACCTGGGGTGGTTGAAAGCAGAGTGGCGCAGCGAAAGCGTGCTGGGCCCATAACCCAGAGGTCGATGGATCAAACCATCCTCTGCTAACTGTATTTTGTAAGCTGACTTATGACCTTTACAACATCTTAGGAAAATGAACCAGATACAGAAAGTACATATTCACCTACCGTACAATTTCAGATGCATATCAGCTTGGGAATGCAGTTTTTGTATATTTCAAATTTTTTTCTCTGCTCTTTCAAATGCTTTCCTCCATCTTACTATACTAACTGCTTTTATTGTCATCATTGTGTTACCCAAAGGGTTCCAGTCCAATCTGGGGTGGTTGAAAGCAGAGTGGTGCAGCGGAAGCTTGCTAGGCCCATAACCCAGAGGTCGATGGATCGAAACCATCCTCTGCTAACTGTGCCTTGTAAGCTGACTTAGAGCATTTACAACCTTTTAGTTAAGTGAACCAGATACAGAAAGTACATATTCACCTACTGTACAATTTCAGATGCATATCAGCTTGGGATTGCAATTTTTGTATATTTCACATTCTTTTCTTTGCTCTTTCAAATGCTTTCTCCATCTTACTATACTAACTGCTTTTCCTTGTTGAAAGTGAAAACAGGAAAGTTTTATTCCAATGGAGAAACATTCTTTAATTTTGTTAATTTCTTTTCCTTTAAGTTTTACCAATACAAATATTTCACCTTGTATTTCAAATATACCCTTGGGTTTGGATGTTTAACATCTTTTGGGCCTAACCAGGTCTTCCAAACCTTCCTTCTAACTGTTTTTTGTTACCCAAAGGGTTTACCCATTGGGGGTTGAAAAGAAGAAGGGCTTGGCCCACCGATTGGATAAACCATCTTGTTGTATTTTGTATTTATTTTGGGCCTTTAACTTTTTAAACCTTAATAATTTCTTTCAATTTCAAGGTGGCAAGGGGTTGTGAAATTGAAACTTTGGTCTAACCCTTTCCATTTAATTCTAATTTTTATTTACTTGTTTAAAGTTAAGGAAACAGGTCAGAAGTTTCATAACAATCGATGGATTAAATCTTTTTAACTTGCTTTTATTGCTTTCAACCTTTTATTTAATGAACCTAAAATTATTCACCAATGGAATTTCCTTATCCTTGGAAATTTTTGAAAATATATTTTTTTGTTTTCCCAAATGGCCTATAAACTCCTTTGGGGATTTTTTTTCCCAACCTGGGTTAACAATGGCGAGGAAGGATGGGTTTAAAGGGAACGAAAATTGTTTTGATTTTAGTGCCTTAAATTTAAACCTTAAAAAAGATAGTTTTAAGCAATTTCGAGGAAAGCTTGGGAACAGGTTAATTAAATTTTCTCTGCCTTCAATTTTTAACTACTTATAACCTTTCAATCTTAGAAATAACCCAAAGGCAGTCCAATTCCCGGGTTAAACAGAGTGTTGGTGGGTAACAAATTTCCTCCTCTTCAAATGGCCTTTCCACTTACTTTACAACCTTTTATTGTAAAGTACAAAAGTATTTAATCTGTTTGTGAAAAGTTGGGAGGAATTTCAATCCATGTCTTTCATCTTTCCTCTTTCCTTCTAACTTTTTAATTTTATTTTTAAAGGCCCATTTAAAAATTTTCACGGATTGCAGCACCGGGTTGAATTTTGATACCATTCTTTTCTTGCTCCTTTAAAGCTTTTTACAACCTTTTATTATAACCTAAAATTTCACCCTGTTTTGGTTGCAAGGTGGGAATTTTTGTAACCTTCTTGGTTTCAAACCTTTCCCTCTTCCTAACTTGCCTTTTAAGTACTTGGTTTCCCAAATTTATTGTTGAAAGCAAGGAGAAATTCTGGGCCCAAACCAGGGGTTGAAATTTTACTTTTTTTTTGCTTTTAGGGCTTTCCCTTTTAATAACCTAAATTGTCATATTTTTCCCAAATTTCAGTCCATCTGGGTTGGTTTTGAATAATTTTTTGGGCCTTTCCCAAAGTCTATCACCATCCTCTGCTTTTTTGTAATATTGTTTCCAAAGTTTAGTTAAGGGTGGAAACAGAATGGAACCATGTGGGCAATTAGAGGCATATTTTTTTTTGTATTTTTTGCTTCTTTTCCATCTTATTAATAACCTAAATTTATTACTTTGTACCCAAATTTCAGCCCATCTGGGGTTGGTTTTAATCACTTTCTGCTTTCCTCTTTTTATAAAACCCCTTGAATTTTTTTATCCAAGCCTCAGTCTAATTTAAAAAGGTGGGAAAACTGTGAAATTTTTGTGTCCCCTTGGGAATGGATTTGAATTTCCACTTTTTTTGTCCACTGGTTTTAAAAACCCGGGTTTGGCCCTAACCCAAAGGGAAATGAAATTCTCCTAATGTTTTTGGAAGCTACTTTGTTTAAAACTGGAAAAAGGTGGAAACAATTTCCCTAGGAAAGCTGCCTTCCGGGATTTTTTTAGTCCATTTTTTTTAAAAGTCCTTACATCTAACCTTTAAGGTTATTGGAAACCCATTATAATTTTGGGGTGGTTGAAAAATTTGGAAAATTTAACCCAATACGAAAGAAATTACCTCCTCAATTAATGATTCAGCTTGGGTTTAATTTTGTATAATTTAAATTTTTCCTTTTAAATTTTCCTCCATTTATATACAACTTTTTATTCATTTGTTTTTCAATTCATCCTTGGGTTTATTACAACTTGCTGGTTATTGAATCATTGGTTTAAAGGCCATCCTCTGGGTGGTTCAGTGTTAGGGCTTTAGGCCTTAAAGTGGACCAGAAAAACAATTTCCTACTGTCCTTTAAGTGGTAAGCTTTAAACTTTTGTTAATTTAAATGTTTTAAACCTCCTCCAATTTCAATCAATCTTTTAATTTTTATTTTTTCCTTTTTTCCTTAATCTTTTAAACAATGTTTTAAGCTTTTGGCCAAACCAAGGCATGGCTAAAATCTTTTAACCTGGTTGGTAAATAGGATTTAAATTTTAGTAGGAAAGATAAGCATATCACTTTAAATTTTTGACCCACCGGGTTGGAATTTGAAATTTTTCCTCCAATGTCCCATCTTTAACCTTTTGGCCATTTTGTTTCAAACAAATGCCCATTACTTTAAAAAACGTGAACATCTTACTATACTAACTGCTTTTATTGTCATCATTGTGTTACCCAAAGGGTTCGAGTCCCATCTGGGGTGGTTGAAAGCAGAGTGGAGCAGCGGAAGCGTGCTGGGCCCATAACCCAGAGGTCGATGGATCGAAACCATCCTCTGCTAACTGTATTTTGTAAGCTGACTTAGGGCCTTTACAACGTCTTAGTTAAGTGAACCAGATACAGAATGTACATATTCACCTGCTGTACAATTTCAGATGCATATCACCTTGGGATTGTAATTTTTGTATATTTCACATTCTTTTCTTTGCTCTTTCAAATGCTTTCCTCCATCTTACTATACTAACTGCTTTTATTGTCATCATTGTGTTACCCAAAGGGTTCGAGTCCCATCTGGGGTGGTTGAAAGCAGAGTGGAGCAGCGGAAGCGTGCTGGGCCCATAACCCAGAGGTCGATGGATCGAAACCATCCTCTGCTAACTGTATTTTGTCAGCTGACTTACGGCCTTTACAACGTCTTAGTTAAGTGAACCAGATACAGAATGTACATATTCACCTGCTGTACAATTTCAGATGCATATCAACTTGGGATTGCAATTTTTGTATATTTCACATTCTTTTCTTTGCTCTTTCAAATGCTTTCCTCCATCTTACTATACTAACTGCTTTTGGGGCCATTATTGTGTTATCCAAAGCCAACATGGCATGTCTCACATTATGCTCTGTATAGGAAGCTACTGGTTGGTGGAAGAACTGATGAGTAAAGTTGTTTGTGATGCCCCAGTGGCCTAATGGATAAGGCACTGGCCTCCTAAGCCAGGGATTGTTTGAGTCCCACCTGGGGTGTTTGAAAGCAGAGTGGCGCAGCGGAAGCGTGCTGGGCCCATAACCCAGAGGGTGATAGATCGAAACCATCCTCTGCTAACTGTATTTTGTAAGCTGACTTATGACCTTTACAACATCTTAGGAAAATGAACCAGATACAGAAAGTACATATTCACCTACCGTACAATGTCAGATGCATATCAGCTTGGGATTGTAATTTTTGTATATTTCAAATTTTTTTCTCTGCTCTTTCAAATGCTTTCCTCCATCTTACTATACTAACTGCTTTTATTGTCATCATTGTGTTACCCAAAGGGTTCGAGTCCAATCTGGGGTGGTTGAAAGCAGAGTGGTGCAGCGGAAGCTTGCTAGGCCCATAACCCAGAGGTCGATGGATCGAAACCATCCTCTGCTAACTGTATTTTGTCAGCTGACTTACGGCCTTTACAACGTCTTAGTTAAGTGAACCAGATACAGAATGTACATATTCACCTACCGTACAATTTCAGATGGATATCAGCTTGGGAATGCAGTTTTTGTATATTTCAAATTTTTTTCTCTGCTCTTTCAAATGCTTTCCTCCATCTTACTATACTAACTGCTTTTATTGTCATCATTGTGTTACCAAAAGGGTTCGAGTCCAATCTGGGGTGGTTGAAAGCAGAGTGGTGCAGAGGAAGCGTACTGGGCCCATAACCCAGAGGCGATGGATCAAAACCATCCTCTGCTAACTGTGCCCTGTAAGCTGACTTAGGGCGTTTACAACCTTTTAGTTAAGTGAACCAGATACAGAAAGTACATATTCACCTACTGTACAATTTCAGATGCATATCAGCTTGGGATTGCAATTTTTGTATATTTCACATTCTTTTCTTTGCTCTTTCAAATGCTTTCCTCCATCTTACTATACTAACTGCTTTTATTGTCATCATTGTGTTACCCAAAGGGTTCGAGTCCCATCTGGGGTGGTTGAAAGCAGAGTGGAGCAGCGGAAGCGTGCTGGGCCCATAACCCAGAGGTCGATGGATCGAAACCATCCTCTGCTAACTGTATTTTGTAAGCTGACTTAGGGCCTTTACAACGTCTTAGTTAAGTGAACCAGATACAGAATGTACATATTCACCTGCTGTACAATTTCAGATGCATATCACCTTGGGATTGTAATTTTTGTATATTTCAAATTTTTTTCTCTGCTCTTTCAAATGCTTTCCTCCATCTTACTATACTAACTGCTTTTATTGTCATCATTGTGTTACCCAAAGGGTTCGAGTCCCATCTGGGGTGGTTGGAAGCAGAGTGGAGCAGCGGAAGCGTGCTGGGCCCATAACCCAGAGTTCGATGGATCGAAACCATCCTCTGCTAACTGTATTTTGTCAGCTGACTTACGGCCTTTACAACGTCTTAGTTAAGTGAACCAGATACAGAATGTACATATTCACCTGCTGTACAATTTCAGATGCATATCAACTTGGGATTGCAATTTTTGTATATTTCACATTCTTTTCTTTGCTCTTTCAAATGCTTTCCTCCATCTTACTATACTAACTGCTTTTGGGGCCATTATTGTGTTATCCAAAGCCAACATGGCATGTCTCACATTATGCTCTTTATAGGAAGCTACTGGTTGGTGGAAGAACTGATGAGTAAAGTTGTTTGTGATGCCCCAGTGGCCTAATGGATAAGGCACTGGCCTCCTAAGCCAGGGATTGTTTGAGTCCCACCTGGGGTGTTTGAAAGCAGAGTGGCGCAGCGGAAGCGTGCTGGGCCCATAACCCAGAGGGCGATAGATCGAAACCATCCTCTGCTAACTGTATTTTGTAAGCTGACTTATGACCTTTACAACATCTTAGGAAAATGAACCAGATACAGAAAGTACATATTCACCTACCGTACAATGTCAGATGCATATCAGCTTGGGATTGTAATTTTTGTATATTTCAAATTTTTTTCTCTGCTCTTTCAAATGCTTTCCTCCATCTTACTATACTAACTGCTTTTATTGTCATCATTGTGTTACCCAAAGGGTTCGAGTCCAATCTGGGGTGGTTGAAAGCAGAGTGGTGCAGCGGAAGCTTGCTAGGCCCATAACCCAGAGGTCGATGGATCGAAACCATCCTCTGCTAACTGTATTTTGTCAGCTGACTTACGGCCTTTACAACGTCTTAGTTAAGTGAACCAGATACAGAATGTACATATTCACCTGCTGTACAATTTCAGATGCATATCACCTTGGGATTGCAATTTTTGTATATTTCACATTCTTTTCTTTGCTCTTTCAAATGCTTTCCTCCATCTTACTATACTAACTGCTTTTGGGGCCATTATTGTGTTATCCAAAGCCAACATGGCATGTCTCACATTATGCTCTGTATAGGAAGCTACTGGTTGGTGGAAGAACTGATGAGTAAAGTTGTTTGTGATGCCCCAGTGGCCTAATGGATAAGGCACTGGCCTCCTAAGCCAGGGATTGTTTGAGTCCCACCTGGGGTGTTTGAAAGCAGAGTGGCGCAGCGGAAGCGTGCTGGGCCCATAACCCAGAGGTCGATAGATCGAAACCATCCTCTGCTAACTGTATTTTGTAAGCTGACTTATGACCTTTACAACATCTTAGGAAAATGAACCAGATACAGAAAGTACATATTCACCTACCGTACAATGTCAGATGCATATCAGCTTGGGATTGTAATTTTGTATATTTCAAATTTTTTCTCTGCTCTTTCAAATGCTTTCCTCCATCTTACTATACTAACTGCTTTTATTGTCATCATTGTGTTACCCAAAGGGTTCGAGTCCAATCTGGGGTGGTTGAAAGCAGAGTGGTGCAGCGAAGCTTGCTAGGCCCATAACCCAGAGGTCGATGGATCGAAACCATCCTCTGCTAACTGTATTTTGTCAGCTGACTTACGGCCTTTACAACGTCTTAGTTAAGTGAACCAGATACAGAATGTACATATTCACCTGCTGTACAATTTCAGATGCATATCACCTTGGGATTGCAATTTTTGTATATTTCACATTCTTTTCTTTGCTCTTTCAAATGCTTTCCTCCATCTTACTATACTAACTGCTTTTGGGGCCATTATTGTGTTATCCAAAGCCAACATGGCATGTCTCACATTATGCTCTGTATAGGAAGCTACTGGTTGGTGGAAGAACTGATGAGTAAAGTTGTTTGTGATGCCCCAGTGGCCTAATGGATAAGGCACTGGCCTCCTAAGCCAGGGATTGTTTGAGTCCCACCCGGGGTGTTTGAAAGCAGAGTGGCGCAGCGGAAGCGTGCTGGGCCCATAACCCAGAGGGCGATAGATCGAAACCATCCTCTGCTAACTGTATTTTGTAAGCTGACTTATGACCTTTACAACATCTTAGGAAAATGAACCAGATACAGAAAGTACATATTCACCTACCGTACAATTTCAGATGCATATCACCTTGGGATTGTAATTTTTGTATATTTCAAATTTTTTTCTCTGCTCTTTCAAATGCTTTCCTCCATCTTACTATACTAACTGCTTTTATTGTCATCATTGTGTTACCCAAAGGGTTCGAGTCCCATCTGGGGTGGTTGAAAGCAGAGTGGTGCAGCGGAAGCTTGCTAGGCCCATAACCCAGAGGTCGATGGATCAAAACCATCCTCTGCTAACTGTGCCTTGTAAGCTGACTTAGAGCATTTACAACCTTTTAGTTAAGTGAACCAGATACAGAAAGTACATATTCACCTACTGTACAATTTCAGATGCATATCAGCTTGGGATTGCAATTTTTGTATATTTCACATTCTTTTCTTTGCTCTTTCAAATGCTTTCCTCCATCTTACTATACTAACTGCTTTTGGGGCCATTATTGTGTTATCCAAAGCCAACATGGCATGTCTCACATTATGCTCTGTATAGGAAGCTACTGGTTGGTGGAAGAACTGATGGGTAAAGTTGTTTGTGATGCCCCAGTGGCCTAATGGATAAGGCACTGGCCTCCTAAGCCAGGGATTGTTTGAGTCCCACCTGGGGTGTTTGAAAGCAGAGTGGCGCAGCGGAAGCGTGCTGGGCCCATACCCCAGAGGTCGATGGATCAAAACCATCCTCTGCTAACTGTGCCTTGTAAGCTGACTTAGAGCATTTACAACCTTTTAGTTAAGTGAACCAGATACAGAAAGTACATATTCACCTACTGTACAATTTCAGATGCATATCAGCTTGGGATTGCAATTTTTGTATATTTCACATTCTTTTCTTTGCTCTTTCAAATGCTTTCCTCCATCTTACTATACTAACTGCTTTTGGGGCCATTATTGTGTTATCCAAAGCCAACATGGCATGTCTCACATTATGCTCTGTATAGGAAGCAACTGGTTGGTGGAAGAACTGATGAGTAAAGTTGTTTGTGATGCCCCAGTGGCCTAATGGATAAGGCACTGGCCTCCTAAGCCAGGGATTGTTTGAGTCCCACCTGGGATGGTTGAAAGCAGAGTGGCGCAGCGGAAGCATGCTGGGCCCATAACCCAGAGGTCGATAGATCGAAGCCATCCTCTGCTAACTGTATTTTGTAAGCTGACTTATGACCTTTACAACATCTTAGGAAAATGAACCAGATACAGAAAGTACATATTCACCTACCGTACAATTTCAGATGCATATCAGCTTGGGAATGCAGTTTTTGTATATTTCAAATTTTTTTCTCTGCTCTTTCAAATGCTTTCCTCCATCTTACTATACTAACTGCTTTTATTGTCATCATTGTGTTACCCAAAGGGTTCCAGTCCAATCTGGGGTGGTTGAAAGCAGAGTGGTGCAGAGGAAGCGTACTGGGCCCATAACCCAGAGGGCGATGGATCGAAACCATCCTCTGCTAACTGTGCCCTGTAAGCTGACTTAGGGCGTTTACAACCTTTTAGTTAAGTGAACCAGATACAGAAAGTACATATTCATCTACTGTACAATTTCAGATGCATATCAGCTTGGGATTGCAATTTTTGTATATTTCACATTCTTTTCTTTGCTCTTTCAAATGCTTTCCTCCATCTTACTATACTAACTGCTTTTATTGTCATCATTGTGTTACCCAAAGGGTTCGAGTCCCATCTGGGGTGGTTGAAAGCAGAGTGGAGCAGCGGAAGCTTGCTGGGCCCATAACCCAGAGGTCGATGGATCGAAACCATCCTCTGCTAACTGTACTTTGTAAGCTGACTTAGGGCCTTTACAACGTCTTAGTAAAATGAACCAGATACAGAAAGTAAATATTCACCTATTTCAGATGCATATCAGCTTGGGATTGCAATTTTTGTATATTTCACATTCTTTTCTTTGCTCTTTCAAATGCTTTCCTCCATTTTACTATACTAACTGCTTTTATTGTCATTATTGTGTTACCCAAAGGGTTCGAGTCCCATCTGGGGTACAATGCCAGTTTCATATCAGCATGGCAATCTAGTTTTTACGTGTTTCACATATTTTTCTCTGCACTTTTAAATATTTTGCTTCTACTTACTATATGTACTGCTTTTGGGGCCATTATTGTGTTATCCAAAGCCAACATGGCATGTCTCACATTATGCTCTGTATAGGAAGCAACTGGTTGGTGGAAGAACTGATGAGTAAAGTTGTTTGTGATGCCCCAGTGGCCTAATGGATAAGGCACTGGCTTCCTATGCCAGGGATTGTTCGAGTCCCATCTGGGGTGGTTGAAAGCAGAGTGGCGCAGCGGAAGCGTGTTGGGCCCATAACCCAGAGGTCGATGGATCGAAACCATCCTCTGCTAACTGTAACTGCTCTCAAAGAGCCCGATTGGTTGCAGACAGAGGTGTGGTTTCTTTCTGGAGCGAGCAGTGACGAACCCGCGCATGAGCCTGTTTGGCGGGCTTTTTCAGTTTGCTTGTGTTTTTGGTCGTAGTTTAACTTAAATAGTATAGAGATTTCGATTTCATTTATTTCACTAATCCCCCCGGCGGATTTGCTCCGTTCGGGGGCGCTTTCATTTTCCCTTTTTCTTTTTCTTTTCTTTTTGTTTTGTGTTTTTGCCGAGTGTTACTCGCTTCTCCAAGCTACGTAAAATGGAGAATGACGGAGAAAGACGAGGTAGATTGACGGAGGACGCTGTGAAAATTGTGGCTCCTACCATGAGATGTCGGGGAGAAACGGCAATGCCAGTCGAAATAGAGAACGGAGCGGGAGGAAGCAAACGCCAGGCCGCGGAGGAGGGAGAGAAGAGAAATGGCGGACAAGTTCCGGGCTTGTCAATGCAGAGGATTAATTCAGCAAAGAGGACGGAGAAAGGAGTGGAATTTGTCGGAGAGCAGCGGCAGAATAGGTTGGAGATTGATGGCATTTGTGTGGATGGAAAACATCGGGAGGAACGGGCGAGGATGCAGACGGAGATGGGCGGAAGACGTGAGACAACGAAAGAAAAAAGGTACGAAAAAGATTTGACTGTATTGGCAGAGGTGGTGGGTGAAGAGAAGGTGAAAACGATGGAACTGTTACGAGCAATACGTGATGTGTGTGGAGGCATAGTTGCGCTGCGTGAGACTGGATCGAATAAATATGAGGTGACGGTAAAAAGTGAAGCTGGAAAGAAAAGGTTACTGGATGGATTTAAAGTTGTTAAAGCGGTGGTAATGGTAAAAACATTAGCAATTGATGAACTAGTGGTGTCTTTTTTGAATTTGCCGGCGTATATAACGGACGAGGAAATTATTGAAAAACTGGACGTGTGGGGAGTGAGAGCGATCTCGCCTATTAAAAGGAGGATGTGGCCCGGGACTGATGTGGCGGACGGTACAAGATATATGAAAGTAAAGTTTAATGAAACTGTGCAGTCACTGCCCTACTCAGCGAAATTCATGACAGCTAATGGTCCGGAGTATTTTAGAGTAATTCACAATATCACTCCCTCCAGGAAAGACACAACACCGAAGCTCTTTGCAACTGATGGATTTATTCCCTCTTAATTAGCACTTGTTGCTCTTGCTTTAGGTACTGTATATCCACCGTCGAACTATTAAACATATAAAACATCATATAGACAAATCACGTTTGTACACGAAGTGGATAACATAAACATCAAATACGTAAATAAAATGTAAAACGGGATGCAAACTTATTACACATACCTCGCTGGCTGCACATCCTGGAGAGAATGAATTCAAATCAAATATAACAAACAAAAACAACTTATGAAACTCAACACATCACGTAAGACACCATAACTTCAGCTCTTTAAATTACCGCTCCACATGTTCTTCTTTACCGAGCACTTGTCTTAAAAAAGTGTCCGTGTGCAACAAAGAGAAGACCTATAGTTCCTACCTAAAACAATTAAATAAATCACACAAACATTTAAATAATATGTAAACGACATAGAAAATTACATAAATAATATTTATGGCATTTAAACTCCCACCAAATCACATTATTGTGATTTCACTTAACAAATGAACCTTATCACTCTTACCTAAGCTAAGACAATGAGTGAATACTATATCCTTGAAAGCAATCATAACATTTATTCTGCTTCAAGCAGTAGAATAGTCTTGTGCACAGGTCTATCTAGATACACTGGCTTAGAAGTACGCTTTCCTTCACTATTCAAGCTGGAGTCACTGATCAATAGTTTTACTTTCCTAACCTTTCCATCACTACTAGGATACACTTCTGTCACCCTTGCCAGCTTCCACTGAGTTCGTGGAGAACTATCTTCTTTAAGGATGAGAATGTCATTAACCTTTGTGTTTCTTCTGTCCTTTTGCCATCTTTGTCTTTGTTGAAGATTAAGGAGATACTCCTTCTTCCACCTGCTCCAAAATTCATTTGCCAAGAACTGCACCCGGCGCCACCTCTTATGTAGGTAAAGATCCTGACTTACGAACTGACCAGGAGGAGGCAATATTACTCCAGACTTCATCAAAAGAATATGATTTGGTGTGAGAGGTTCGAGACTTGTGGGGTCATTTAAATGCTCTGTTGTTAGAGGTCTACTATTTATAATAGCCATTACTTCATACAGAAAGGTTCTGAGTGAGGTACTGTCAAGTCTTTTAGCAGACTGATCCAGAATTGCTGTGAGAACACTTCTAATTGTCCTTATCTGTCTCTCCCAAACACCTCCCATATGACTGGATGATGGGATGTTTGTGATAAACTCACATCCATATGTTTTAAGTTGTTCTTGATTCAAGTCCTTCATTGCATTCATGAACTCTCTCTTTGCGCCTACAAAGTTAGTGCCTTGATCACTTCTTAGCTGTCTTACATTTCCACGTATTGCAATAAATGCACGCAATGCGTTGATAAAGGCATCTGTTGTAAGATCGTCCAACATTTCAATATGTATGGCTCTAGAGCACATGCACGTAAAAAGAAGACCATATCTTTTCAGTTCTTTCCTCCCTTCCTTCACATAGAATGGTCCGAAGCAATCTATGCCACAGTACGTGAATGGAGGTGTCATTTCCACTCTTTCTTCAGGTAAGTCTGCCATCTTTGGCTCCTGTGCACTCCTTCTGTACTTTCTACACCTTGTGCATTTATAAATGTGTGAAGCAACTGCACTGCTACATCCTATGATCCATATCCCATTGGATCGCAGTTCATTTACAGTCATGCCTCTTCCCTGATGATGTACTTTCTCATGGTAATGCTTAATAAGTAAAGAAGACACATGACTTGCCTTTGGCAAAATGACAGGATGTTTGACATATGGGTGAAGGCTAGCTCTTGTCAAACGTCCACCTACTCGAAGGACACCATGCTCTTCCACAAAAGGATTTAATTTGTGTAGCTTGTTGACCTTGTCCTTTCATCTTATTTCCTTGCTTTTTTCTAAACCTTTGATTTCACTGTTGAATGTTTCTCTTTGGACTAGTTTTATGATGTAAAGTTCGGCTTCTTGCCTTTCCTCAACACTTGTGGTTTCATTTAGTTTTGGTTTAAGTCCTTTAATTTGCTGAGCAAAGCACTTAAGATGAGCAATAGCCTTGACGGCTCTATTCCAGTCAGAAAACTTTGTCATGCGGTCTAACAGTGTCCTATCTACCTTTACACTGGTGTTGAGCACCTGCACCTTCCGAAGTTCTGGATCATCTTTACTGACCTCTTCCACCACTGTACCTATGGGTAGCTCCTTTTCCCATAGAAAGTCTGGGCCAGTGAACCAGTTTGAAGCAACTAGTTGTTCTGCAGTTAGACCTCTGGAAGCATGGTCTGCAGGATTATCTTCAGACTGCACAAAATGCCATTGCTGAGGGTCTGTACTGGACTTGATTCTTTGGACTCTGTTTGCCACAAACACATGAAAGCGTCTTGCATCATTATTTATATATCCAAAACTACTCTTGAATCAGTCCAAAAATTTTCTTGAAGACCATTTATTTCAAGCTCATCTCTAAGAACAACACTTGTCCTTGCTGCTACCACTGCCGCAGAAAGCTCAAGCCGTGGTATTGTGGTTATCTTAGTAGGAGCAACACGTGCCTTCCCCATAACAAGTGAGCAATGGACATCTCCGTTAGCATTAATTGCTCTAAGATATGTACACTCCCCATAACCTGTGGCACTCGCGTCTGAGACTCATCCCAACCAACTTTATCTTGACACAGTTGCTGCAAGATTTGCTTTCCCCGTAAGACAAAGGGTGCTAGGAATCCCAAAGGGTCATAGATGGAAGCTACTGTCGACAGCACACCTCTTCTAGTTAGTGGCTGTTCTTTGACAGTAATTCTAAATTGGAAGTCATCAGAGAATACGCACCACTGAATACCAAGGGCTCTCTCAAAGAGTGGTTCTCCCAAAGCCATATCCAGGGTTTTGATACTATCAGCACACTCTTCCTTTGGTAATGCTTGTATTACATCCTTGCTGTTGGAAACAAACTTATGTAGTCTCAGCTTGCCTGTACTGCAAAGTTCTCTAGCTTCCTTAATGAGTTGGATTGCCTCAGCATCAGAAGTAACATTCACCAGTCCATCGTCAACATAAAAACTCCTCTGAATGAATTTAACAGTACTTTGACTGAATTGATCTTGACACTGAGCGGCTAAATGTTTCAGACCAAAATTGGCACACCCAGGTGAGGACGCTGCCCCAAACAGATGAACCTTCATCCGAAATACTGATGGTGTTGATTCTAGATCATTGCTCTCCCACCATAAGAACCTTAAGTAGTCTTGGTCTTCACGTTTAACATGGAACTGATGGAACATGCGTTCCACATCGCACATGACGGCAATTGGGCCTTTACGAAACCTACAAAGAACTCCTAGCAAGGTGTTTGAGAGTTCTGGGCTGTAAGAAGATGATCATTCAATGAAGTGTGTTGAAATCTTGCTGAACAATCAAAGAATACACGTATCTTCCCAGGCTTTTGAGGGTGGTATACACCATGATGAGGAATATACCAGACTGGTTTGTTGTTCAGTTCTTCTTCTGGGACCTTTTCTGCCTCACCACGAACTATAAGGTCTTTCATGAAGTTCTTATAGTCAGTGTAGTATTTCTGGTCTCTCTTGAATCTGCGTTTCAAACATGACAAACGCTGTACAGCACATGCCTTATTGTTGGGAAGGTTTGGCCTATCTTGTTTGAAAGGTAAGGGCATCTCGTAATGACCATCTTTTTTATGCTTGATTCCATTCTTCATCTTGTTGAGGAAGTTAAAATCTTCCTGAGAGAGAGTTGCTTCCCCAACATCTCTTTCACTAAAATCGGATTCTAGCATCTTGATTACATTATCTGGAGTGGTCATTTCTTTGATTTGAGTCTTACACACATAGTGAACCTCACTTCTGAGTTTAACTATTGTTGTGGGTTTGGGTATCACCTGCTTTACAATGATACGATGACTTACTCCGATAGCATCACCATAGTTCTCACATGGGACACCATAGCTCACTATGCTCCAACCTAAATCAGTTTTTTGTGCAAAGGGTTGGTTTTCTTCTCCACTTACAACTTCTCTAGGTAATAAAGCTTGTGGGCAATTATAACCAATCAAAAGACCAATCTCACACTCCTTCTGTGGAGCTATGTGTTTTGCAAGATGTTCTAAATGACTCCATGCCTTAGCAGTCTCTGGAGTTGGAATATGTGTCCGATTGGCAGGAATGAACTCACGAGTATAAGCTGTTGGTACTGTGATCTTCTTAGATGAATGTAGTCCTCTTATCTGTAAACCATTAAGTCTTTTACAGCCAACAATTGTCCCTTTAGATGACATTGTTGATAGTTTTAGCCTTACTTGTTCTGTGTCCATGTTTAAAGCATCAGCTACTTCTTCAAGAATGAATGAAGAGTCACTCTGTGAATCTAACAGAGCGTAAACAAGTACTTCGTTGTTTGGATCTCTTGGCGATGACACATACACAGGAACTATAGCTGACGTCTGTACACTGTTACCTTCTTGTACAACTCTGTTGGATGTGATTTCTTTGGTGAGACTTTGTTGTACTGATTCTGTCATTCTTTCCTTACTGCAATCTCTCCATTTAGATTGTTCTCTTTTAGCTCCTTGTTCTTGGTTTGAGCGATCTTCGTGTAAACATGTGGGATGACGTTTTGAGCAAACTTCACAAACCATCCTCTTGTTACATTTCTTAGACAGATGGCCAGTGCTCAAACAGCCGAAGCATAGTTCTTCGTCCTTAATAAACTTAATTCTGTCTGCAACTGTCCTTTCCAATAATTTATGACACTTATGCAAACCATGTCCCCTTTTCTTACAAAACAGACATGTAACTACGTTTATTTCACTAATATTTGTTGTGAATATCTTGGTACCAATGGGTTGGTTCTTAAAAGGTATGGTGTTCTTGTTCTTAGTCTTCACCCTTTCTGATTCCAATGCTTGATAAGATGTAATAGGATTGTAAGCAATACTAGCTTCCAATGAAAGGAATGTTACAAAATAACTGAACCTTGGGAATCTCCCATGTTCCAGTTGATACTCTGTGGCCTTTCTGTTCCATCTGGTGCTTAACCAGTCAGGTAGCTTGGCTGCCAGTTTCTGGTTCTCATTTCCATCATCAAGGATTTGTAGACTCTCATTCTGATTCATAGCGCATTCACAACTGCACAAGAAGTCCACAAATTTCCTTAACTCAGCACTTTCCTTTGAGGCTATTTTTGGCAGAAATATAGCTTGTCTCTGAAAGCCTTTGCAATGACGAATGGATGTCCATATCGTTCACTGAGCATTTTCCAAGCTGCATCATATGACTCTTCTGAACCAATTAGAAAATAACCTTCTAAGGCCTCTCGAGCTGGTCCTCCAATATACCTCTGAAGGAAGAAGATTTTCTCTGAGGTTGGAATGTTTTTCTGCTCAATCAGAGTCTGAAAGGATGCCTTCCAATGAGCAAACTTAAGTGGATCTCCATAAAACACTGCAGGTTCTGGAATGGGAAGCCTATTTGCTGATATGGCCTCAGCCAAAATCTTTACAAGCTCTCCTGTTTCAATTTTGCTTGCACTGGTAGGAGTCACAGCCTTTCGTGGGTTTGGTTGGTGATTTACATTGTTCACTTGAATGTCTTTCTGCGTAACTGTAAGATGTTCAGAGCTGTGTTCTACAAATCCCTTAATCTGATTGATTTCACTTTCATCGTAAACTTGAAGTTTTGCCTTTGCTGCATTTAGCCTTTTCAATTCTTCTAAGCGCTCAAGCTCCCTCTTTAAGGTTTCTACAGACCTTCTTCTTGCAGCATTCTCTTCTTGTTGTTTCTTTAAGAGAGCAGCCCTTTCTTTCTCTCTTTCTATTCTGCGTTCCGTTTCTTCCTTTTCTTCTTGCAGGGGATGAGTTAATGCAGCAGCTTCTTGTTCTGCAATTATCCTTTTTTCCTCAGCCTCAAGGTTGTGTAGTTTCTGTTGATAAGACTCTTGTTCAGTCATAATCTTTAAAACGGCTTGTGTGGCGGCATATTCAGCAGCAGCTTCTTGTCTTTTAATTGAGGAAGTATTAGAGTACATAGAATTAACCTTAGAACAGCTGGAAGAAGAAGGTGAAACACTGGATACAGAGGATGCAAATACTGATTTTGCGTCAGGCCAAATGATCTGTTCCTCTGCTCCTTGAATTTGAGACTGAGCGTTTTGCACTACAATCTCAGTAATTGATGTACAGTTGTCCATCTTGCGACACATGTCATGAGCTGGGCGATCAATTTTTCTGTATTCATCATAAATATTGTTCAGCTCAGATAACTCTCTTTGAATGCTGACAATGTGCACCTGTAGAATATCTCTAGGATCTTGTTTTATTACAGATTTTTTAGCAATCTTGGTTAAAGCTTTCCATCGTTCATAAATGCTGTCAAAGTGTAGCAGGAGAACCTTAAGCTTTTCTTTCTGAAATTCCTTTCCCTTTTCTGTTAATGTTCGGGCTCTTTCACTTCTACGAGGCTCTTCAGACGGTGATGTTGGTTGTGGAAAGCTTGACACATCCACCTCTTGTTCTATGCCAGCTAACACACTCTGAGCTTCTTTACTTGTATGAGACATTTTGTTACAAAACTATTTCAGAGTGATAAAGGCATTTAACTGCATTGATTTGCAACTTCTTAAGCATATATGTTAATTAAGCACATTACTGTTTCCAAATCTTTCTACTATAGTAGGTGAACATCACATTTGAATAACAAAGTAACAATATTATAAACAAGATGCTTATTGGAACACTAGAGTGAACATTAGAAACATTGAACCGTAAATAACCCTTAAATTTCAATTCAATATACTTAATGTGGCAAGGAATACTCTGCTTCTTTCAAATAATCACTTTCTACACATTCAATACCTTCACAATATTTCAATTATTATTAATCCTCTAATATCAGTTATCAGTCCTTGTCACGTTCAAGACACACCTTTGGTGTCTATCTTATGGACTTCTTCATAAAACTGATGAACTTGGGTGTCTTTAACGTTTTTTAATGTCTTATCTGAGTTCCGTGTCGGCGAGCTGTCGGGACTCTTGCAAGATCGAGAAGATTCGGCAGGTCCGAGTTCGACTATCACTCCCTCCAGGAAAGACACAACACCGAAGCTCTTTGCAACTGATGGATTTATTCCCTCTTAATTAGCACTTGTTGCTCTTGCTTTAGGTACTGTATATCCACCGTCGAACTATTAAACATATAAAACATCATATAGACAAATCACGTTTGTACACGAAGTGGATAACATAAACATCAAATACGTAAATAAAATGTAAAACGGGATGCAAACTTATTACACATACCTCGCTGGCTGCACATCCAGGAGAGAATGAATTCAAATCAAATATAACAAACAAAAACAACTTATGAAACTCAACACATCACGTAAGACACCATAACTTCAGCTCTTTAAATTACCGCTCCACATGTTCTTCTTTACCGAGCACTTGTCTTAAAAAAGTGTCCGTGTGCAACAAAGAGAAGACCTATAGTTCCTACCTAAAACAATTAAATAAATCACACAAACATTTAAATAATATGTAAACGACATAGAAAATTACATAAATAATATTTATGGCATTTAAACACAATAATCAAGTGAAAGTTTGTCGGATGTGCTTACAGCCTGGTCACATCGTGAGGGACTGTCCGGATTTCACCTGTTTTAAATGTAATAAACAGGGACATTATGCACGTGAGTGTGATGCCAGGATGCACAGATGTATGGAATGTCATAGCTCCACAGAGGAATGTCAATGTAAAAATATAGATGAAGGGAATGGGGAGGGTAGCAGGGAATCCATCTTCGAGGATGACATGAGTGAGGTTAGACCTGTAGAGGGGCCAGAGCTGAATATGGGCAGCGAGAGTGAACAGGAGGATGAGGTGGTGTTGGAGACGCAGGGCAGTGACCTGCCTGTGCGGGAGAAACATGGGAGTGAAAGAGAGGATGTGTTGGGATCTAGTATGGATCAAGTGCTGGCAGAGTGGAGCGGGGATAGGGCGGGTCGCCCTGAAGGGGGCTGGCTGAGCCCATCTTTGCTCGCTTCACAGAAGGTCCCCTCTCATAATGGAATACCACCCGCCCCTAGAGAGGAAGACTCGGATGCTGCCCTGCTGGCTCCCCAGGCTGACAGTATAGAGTCAGATTCGGAGATGGATGTTCAGCAGATAAAGCAGGTTAGAAAACGTCCACAGCAAAATAAATCAGGAAAGAGTGAGGGAGGGAATAGAGGCAAAGGGAAAAAACAGCTTAGGAAATGACCTTTTTAATCGGTGTTTACTTGATAATGCTGCTTCAATCGCAAAATATAAACGGGTTAACAAATATTTGGAAAATTGAACAACTCTGTGGAGAAATGGCATGCGACATCTTGTGTGTCCAGGAATGCAGGTGGTCCATGGACACTATAAAATCTTTTTGGAGAGGGGGGTTTTTTTACTCTCTCTCCTCTGACAAAACTCCTGGAGTGGCAATTTTTGTAAAGCCGGGGGTGTGTGAGAGTATTGTGGAGATTTTTAAGGATGAACAGGGTAGACTAATAGTTATAGATATAATTCATTATAATAAAAAATATAGAATTCTGAATTTGTACGGTCCGAACAGTGAATCTGAAAGGAGAGGTTTCTTTGAGCGCTGCAAAAGGTGGACAGATGATCGCTCTGTAGTGATAGGAGATTGGAATGTTGCTCTGACTAAGGTGGACGTAGGAGTTAATAATAAATTTAAACAAGACATTAGTAGATCGGCTGTTTTTGTATGGATGGATGAGTGTGACTTGATAGATGCGTGGAGAGTGCTGAACCCCGGCATCCGTGCGTATTCGCGCAGGCAAGTGGTATTGGGCAGGCTAAAGCAATCCAGGATTGACCTGTGTTTGTTGGCGTCGAGTTTGGTGCAAGATTTAAATGGGTGTAAATATTGTTTTTGTTCCTGGAGTGATCATGCCTGTTTAAAGGTGACTCTAGGGGAGGGTGGTATGCAGAGGAATGGGGGCCTGTGGTGTTTTAACACTTCCCTCCTAGAAGATCAAGTTTTTAAAGATAAAATGAAGTCTTTTCTCTCTGCTCTATGTGATGAGAGTGAGTATGTCGTGGATATCATTGAGTGGTGGGAGCGCACCAAATTTAAAATTAAAAAGCGTTGTATCGCTCTGAGCAGAGAGAAGAGGCTGAGGGAAAAGACAGAGGAGGCTGAGCTGAGACATCATCTAAAAGAGGAGCTTGAGCTTATTGAGGCTGAGTGTGACCATCCCTTGGATGTCTATCTTGGATTGAGGGAGCAGCTGAGACAGTTAGATGAGAGAAAATGCAGAGGCGCAATGATCCGCAGTAAAGCACAACACATGTTGAAAGGGGAGCGCTGTACTGCTTTTTTTCTAGGTTTGGAAAAAAGGAAACAGGCAAAAACATACATACCAGAAATAAAAGACCTTGATGGAAACACACATACTGACATAGTGGATATTTTACAAGCAGTACAAGACTACTACGCTAATTTGTTTAGCAAACAACATATTACAAAAGCACAAATGGACACAGTATTAGGCAAAATTGGCTGCTCCCTCAGTCACGAGGATGCGGCTCTGTGTGATGGTGACATTCAGATTGAAGAAGTGAGAGCAGCGATTGGAAGCCTTAATACATCTAAAAGCCCGGTGTGGATGGTCTCTCAGCTGAGTTTTACCAACATTTCAGCAACATACTGGCCCCGTCCTCTGCAGGCTATACTCTGCCATGCAGGAGGAGAACAGGTCTTGGAGTCTTTTTGAGGGTGTGATCACTCTAGTTTATAAAAACAAAGGCGCCAGAGACGACCTGGCAAATTATAGGCCAATTAGTCTGCTCAATACTGACTATAAGATCCTCTCTAAGGTGCTGGGGTTCAGGCTTAAGGAGTGATTGGCTCGATAGTTGGGCCTACCCAGACTTACAGCATTCCGGGAGGATATCGCTGACTGCATTTTGTCAACAAAATTCTCATTGGAGAATTTAATGGCTACAGGAGGTATATACCTTAGTGTAGATCTAGAGAAGGCATTTGACAGAGTGAGTCACGATTTTCTCTTCGAGTGTCTGGGAGTTTTGGGTTCGCCCAACTTTTCGAGGGTGGATGAAGTTACTGTACAGCCGAGCTACTAGTGTCGTGAAGTGCAATGGCCGTGACAGATCCGTCCCCTTAGAAAGATCAGTGAGACAGGGGTGCCCCCTATCAGCTATGCTCTATGCAATAGTGGCAGAACCTCTAGCACAGTCAATTATATCTGACTCTCAAATAATTGGGATCATGTCGCCCAGAGGAACTGATTTCAAAATAGCACAATATGCGGATGATATTAACATCATGGTCAGGGATGGGGATAGTTTGCGAAGGGTTTTGCAACATCTAGATGCATATGAGCATGCTGCGGGGGCACGGGTAAATAAGGACAAATCGAGTTTGATCCTGGGGCCTGGTACTGTTCTTGGGGAGGAAGGCCAGCATTTTAAAATGGGCGGGCCTGAGGTTAAAGTACTTGGTGTATATTTGGGCTCACAACCAGAAGACAGCAGTCGTAGATCTTGGTAAGAGCAGGTTGCGTGGTGTAGATCAAGGCTCGGACTGTGGAGAATGAGGGGATTAGGTTTAAAAGGGAAAATCACTGTAATAAATGCAGTAATTGTGCCGAGACTTGTCTACACCATGCAGGTTTGTCACCTGCCGAGTGATGTGCTGGTCCGCCTGAGCAGCGCTATTGAGGATTTTCTATGGAAGGGGAGAGCAATGAAAATTGCACATAAGACACTGGTCGGGCGTACAAAAAGGGGGGACTCAAACTGTGTAATTTAAAAGTAAAATTGAAGTCATTAAGAATAAAACTGTTTAAGAAAATGCTGAGCCAGAAAACTAAAAACATATGGGAGGATTATTTGTATGATGATGTACTGAAAAGAGGTATGTGCGGCTTTTACAATCTATGTAGCGTCACACTCGGCCGGCCTATTGTGGGAACATGTCCACTCTTCCAGGAGGCGGCTGAGGCATGGGTGGAAATCCTGCCCCAGTTGGAATGTGTAATTACATCAAAACAAAGTGTGTTAAACCAGCCCATCTTTGGGAACCCCTGCCTCAGCGGCCGAGAGGGATGTAAGGCCGGTCGGGGCATCTTGACTGAGGCGCTACATCAGATTAAAGATGTTTTAGACCAGACAGGGGCTCCTAACCCTCTTGCGGTATTTAGTAAAATTAGGATGAAAGGGTTTAATATAAAAAAGGCCAGAGTTGTGCGATTTTGTGATGATATAATAGAGCGAATGCCGCAAGAGTGGAAAGAGTAGTTGTCGGAAGTAAATGAGGATCGGGTTGAGGACGACGAGCTGGATTTTGCTCTGACCTGTGACGGCAAAAATAGAAAACTGCAAGATTTACAATCAAAATTTTGGTATAGGGTTTTAATTAAGAAAATATTCAAAGAACCTACAGCAAACACTGCATGGTCTCATCTTTTTCTTACTCGTCCTGTCTCTGAAATTTGGTCAAATCTACACAGTAAGTGGCTTCCCCCTGCAATAGCAAACTCAAACTTCCTGCTGCGTCACAGAAGGGTGCTGGTTTCTGTCGTCCTCCACCAGATAAGTAAGAGCACGTATGCGAGAACCTGTCCGGTCTGTAGGGTGGAAGATGAAGATTTTAACCACTTTATGCTATACTGTACAGTCACACGGGATTTCAGGGATTGGGTTAAAACTTTGTTAATCAATAAGTGTAAACTGCCTAGGTTAGAAGGGGAAGCATGGGACTGGGTGTGGTGCTTTGGGAAACAAAAAGGTGATAAAAGATGTAATGTTGGATTAATCAATTTTTTATTGAGTGTAGCACGTCATGTGTTGTATGTTGGTAGAAATTATGCTTTGTATGGGGGGAAAAGGACAAACAGTGTGGTTTTTTTCAAAATATGGTGACACATTACATGAGAATTCTATTTTCAGTGGATGAGGATGAGTTTATAGCTAGGTGGGGGGCAAGGAATGATTTATGTGAGCTGGTTGGGGAGGGTAGATTGCACTTCGATTTTGGGTGAATTTATTTAACCTTGTAGTATATGTGTGTATATATTGTGTATATATTTAAGAATGTATGTGTGTATGTGTATAAATGTATGTGTGTGTGTATGTATATATGTATGTGTATGTGTGTATATATATGTGCATACGTATATGTGGGAAAACTAAGAGGAAAGAGGCTTGGTTTGCTTTAATTTGTTTGATTTACTGGAAATAAGCCTAATGAATTTACTCTTCGATGGATCGAAACCATCCTCTGCTAACTGTGCCTTGTAAGCTGACTTAGGGCCTTTACAACGTCTTAGTTAAGTGAACCAGATACAGAAAGTACATATTCACCTACTGTACAATTGGGATTGCATTTTTTGTATATTTCACATTCTTTTCTTTGCTCTTTCAAATGCTTTCCTCCATTTTACTATACTAACTGCTTTTATTGTCATTATTGTGTTACCCAAAGGGTTCGAGTCCCATCTGGGGTACAATGCCAGTTTCATATCAGCATGGCAATCTAGTTTTTATGTGTTTCACTTATTTTTCTCTGCACTTTTAAATATTTTGCTTCTACTTACTATATGTACTGCTTTTGGGGCCATTATTATGTTATCCAAAGCCAACATGGCATGTCTCACATTATGCTCTGTATAGGAAGCAACTGGTTGGTGGAAGAACTGATGAGTAACGTTGTTTGTGATGCCCCAGTGGCCTAATGGATAAGGCACTGGCCTCCTAAGCCAGGGATTGTTTGAGTCCCATCTGGTGTGGTTGAAAGCAGAGTGGCGCAGCGGAAGCGTGCTGGGCCCATAACCCAGAGGTCGATGGATCGAAACCATCCTCTGCTAACTGTACTTTGTAAGCTGACTTAGGGCCTCTACAACGTCTTAGTTAAGTGAACCAGATACAGAAAGTACATATTCACCTACTGTACAATTTCAGATGCATATCATCTTGGCATTGCAATTTTTTTATATTTCACATTCTTTTCTTTGCTCTTTTAAAAGCTTTCCTCCATCTTACTATACTAACTGCTTTTGGGGCCATTATTGTGTTATCCAAAGCCAACATGGCATGTCTCACATTATGCTCTGTATAGGAAGCAACTGGTTGGTGGAAGAACTGATGAGTAAAGTTGTTTGTGATGCCCCAGTGGCCTAATGGATAAGGCACTGGCCTCCTAAGCCAGGGATTGTTTGAGTCCCATCTCGGGTGGTTGAAAGCAGAGTGGCGCAGCGGAAGCGTGCTGGGCCCATAACCCAGAGGTCGATGGATCGAAACCATCCTCTGCTAAATGTATTTTGTAAGCTGACTTACGACCTTTACAATATCTTAGGAAAATGAACCAGATACAGATACAATTTTTGTATATTTCACATTCTTTTCTTTGCTCTTTCAAATGCTTTCCTCCATTTTACTATATTAACTGCTTTTATTGTCATTATTGTGTTACCCATAGGGTTCGAGTCCCATCTGGGGTACAATGCCAGTTTCATATCAGCATGGCAATCTAGTTTTTACGTGTTTCACATATTTTTCTCTGCACTTTTAAATATTTTGCTTCTACTTACTATATGTACTGCTTTTGGGGCCATTGTTGTGTTATCCAAAGCCAACATGGCATGTCTCACATTATGCTCTGTATAGGAAGCAACTGTTATGTGCAAGAACTGATGAGTAAAGTTTTTTGTGACGCCCCAGTGGCCTAATGGATAAGGCACTGGCCTCCTAAGCCAGGAATTGTTTGAGTCCCATTTGGGGTGGTTGAAAGCAGAGTGGTGCAGAGTGGGGCAGGGGAAGCGTGCTGGGCCCATAACCCAGAGGTCGATGGATCGAACCCTTCCTCTGCTAACTGTATTTTGTAAGCTGACTTAGGGCCTTTACAACATCTTAGTTAAGTGAACCAGATACAGAAAGTACATATTCACCTACTGTACAATTTCAGATGCATATCATCTTGGCATTGCAATTTTTGTATATTTCACATTCTTTTCTTTGCTCTTTCAAATGCTTTCCTCCATCTTACTATACTAACTGCTTTTGGGGCCATTATTGTGTTATCCAAAGCCAACATGGCATGTCTCACATTATGCTCTGTATAGGAAGCAACTGTTTGGTGCAAGAACTGATGAGTAAATTTTTTTGTGGCGCCCCAGTGGCCTAATGGATAAGGCACTGGCCTCCTAAGCCAGGGATTGTTTGAGTCCCATCTGGGGTGGTTGAAAGCAGAGTGGCGCAGAGTGGGGCAGCGGAAGCGTGCTGGGCCCATAACCCAGAGGTCGATGGATCGAAACCATCCTCTACTAACTGTGCCTTGTAAGCTGACTTAGGGCATTTACAACCTTTTAGTTAAGTGAACCAGATACAGAAAGTACATATTCACCTACTGTACAATTTCAGATGCATATCAGCTTGGGATTGCAATTTTTGTATATTTCACATTTATTTCTTTTCTCTTTCAAATGCTTTCCTCCATCTTACTATACTAACTGCTTTTATTGTCAGTATTGTGTTACCCAAAGGGTTCGAGTCCCATCTGAGGTACAATGCCAGTTTCATATCAGCATGGCAATCTAGTTTTTACGTGTTTCACATATTTTTCTCTGCACTTTTAAATATTTTGCTTCTACTTACTATATGTACTGCTTTCGGGGCCATTATTGTGTTATCCAAAGCCAACATGGCATGTCTCACATTATGCTCTGTATAGCAAGCAACTGGTTGGTGGAAGAACTGATGAGTAACGTTGTTTGTGATGCCCCAGTGGCCTAATGGATAAGGCACTGGCCTCCTAAGCCAGGGATTGTTTGAGTCCAGTCTGGGGTGGTTGAAAGCAGAGTGGTGCAACGGAAGCGTGCTGGGCCCATAACCCAGAGGTCGATGGATCGAAACCATCCTCTGCTAACTGTATTTTGTAAGCTGACTTAGGGCCTTTACAACGTCTTAGTTAAGTGAACCAGATACAGAAAGTACATGTTCACCTACTGTACAATGTCAGATGCATATCAGCTTGGGATTGCAATTTTTGTATATTTCTGATTCTTTTCTTTGCTCTTTCAAATTCTTTCCTCCATCTTACTATACTAACTGCTTTTATTGTCATTATTGTGTTATCCAAAGCCAACATGGCATGTCTCACATTATGCTCTGTATAGGAAGCAACTGGTTGGTGGAAGAACTGATGAGTAAAGTCTTTTGTGATGCCCCAGTGGCGTAATGGATAAGGCACTGGCCTCCTAAGCCAGGGATTGTTTGAGTCCCATCTGGGGTGGTTGAAAGCAGAGTGGGGTAACTGGGTTTTGTAAGCTGACTTAGGGCCTTTACAACGTCTTAGTAAAATGAACCAGATACAGAAAGTACATATTCACCTACTGTAATATTTCAGATGCATATCAGCTTGGAAATGCAATTTTTTTGTATTTCAATTTTTTTTCTCTGCTCTTTCAAATGCTTTCCTCCATCTTACTATACTAACTGCTTTTATTGTCATTCTTGTGTTACCCAAAGGGTTCGATTCCCATCTGGGGTACAATGCCAGTTTCAGATCAGCATGGCAATCTAGTTTTTACGTGTTTCACATATTTTTCTCTGCACTTTTAAATATTTTGCTTCTACTTACTATATGTACTGCTTTTTGAGCCATTATTGTGTTATGCAAAGCCAACATGGCATGTCTCACATTATGCTTTGTATAGGAAGCAACTGGTTGGTGGAAGAACTGATGAGTAAAGTTTTTTGTGACGCCCCAGTGGATAAGGTACTGGCCTCCTAAGCTGGGGATTGTGGGTTCAAGTCCCATCTGGTGTGGTTGACAGCAGAGTGGCGCAGCGGAAGCATGCTGGGCCCATAACCCAGAGATTGATGGATTGAAACTTTCGTTGCAAAAAAAGTGAATGATAACGGTGAATTTAATCTGCAAAATATAGAAACATACAGAGCTACACTCTAGAGTGGGCCAATCTGATTGACCAAGATGTGTAGGTTGTTCAGCTTTCTATACATACAACTCAACAGCTGGGTTCACACAAAGAACAAAGGGATGAGTCAATGCAAATCAGCCTTCATACAATGTGGTGAGGAGTCTTAATTAACAAGTTCATGTTACTTTGTCTTTTAATTGAAACAGTGTTACCTACTTTTTGAAATTTCCCTCACACATCCCCCCTTTTATCATTTTATGATAATTACATGATCAGGATTTATTAAGGCTGAGCAACAGTAGGGACAGTTCATCAGAAATGTTATTTCACAAAGATTTTCAAAACATTCCATCATTATGTTCCCAGATTAGGCCCAAATCAATTTAACTCAATGCTATCAGTTACATTATATGGAGGTTCCCAGTTGGGGATGTGAAAGGACTCAAGGGAAGCACTGTCTATAAGTAAAGGCATACTTTGTATAGTCATTTGGTGTGAGATGGAATGATCAATTGCACGCATTATTAGTCCGCGTGCACACGGAATAAGGCAACACCCACACAGGGTTAGGGCAGTAATGCCTATAACGACACCTTTGAAAAGGGACAAGATGAAGGTCTTCCATTTTCCAAACATGACATCAAACCAGCCCCAGGGACTGGTGTCATCATAGCCAGAATGTCTTTTTAGTTCTTCTCAAAGTGACCTCAGTCCCTCTAGTGCCTTTGTTACAGATCCATCTGGGGCTGTGTTGTTTGGAATGAAGGTGCAACACGAGTCCCCAAACATGGTGCAGACTCCTCCTTTGTCTGCAAGCAACATGTCGGTTGCCATTCTGTTCTCCCATGACATCTGCGATGTTGCTGCCAACTGCTCAGCTATACCTCCAACGGCATCATGTGTTTGATTGATGAATCTCTGTTGGTTGTAATACAGGTAGTTGATCCAATCAACATTCTTCTTGGTTGTGCACCACCAGCAAAGGCAGGACTCAAAGCCTGCTGCAATCTGGTTGCGAGCCTTGTATTCATTTGGGATTCCCTGTGGTACTCCGATGTCATCAATGTATACTTCGGTGTCAAATGAGCCTAGAGGTTTATGGAGTGCTCGTCTCATGCAATGGTGTGGTGTAGTAGACCAGTATGCAATGTCTGAGGCCCCTGCTGGGAGTATGTGTATTTCTTGGGCCAACATGACAAGGGCACACACTCCTGTCCAGTTAGCTGGGAGAGATCTAGTTGGCTTGACACACATCCGGCATAGGATTTAATCCTGCATCAAAAGCATCTCTTTTGTAGCGCCTGCCATAAACTCCATCTTCAATAGTTTCCTTGGCAACTTCAGAGCTCTGTGAATGTCCAGGTTTAAGTGGTGGGTAGAGAGTATGTGTTTTTGTACAGTTCAGTGGTGTGATGCCTACTGACATGTTTCCATAGGTCCGATTGAAGCAGACAAACTTAGCTTGCAATGCAGGCTTGATGTGGTTTAGTGTGGAGAGAAGAGGAGGAATGGATATTGCATTGCAATGTGGTGGGCATTTTTGGAATAAAATGCCATTCGTGTCCCAGGTCGTCTGTCTGGAGGCTCGAGTGATGATACAATCAACCAGACAAACTTTATTAACATTGTCCGTTGTACAATATGGATCCTCAGGAAGTCCCACCAATGATAATTTGGTCTTGTATCCCTGGCAGACAAGACACGAGGAGGTGAATGTGGTCCTCACAGTGTAGTTGATGTATTGTATCCACAGGTTTTCCATCATCCATGACGGAGACCGTGTGGAAGAGTATGGGTCAAGTAAACGTGCAGTCTCTGCCACACTTCTTGTCATCCTGGATGTGTTAGTGAGCAGTTCATTTTGCCAACATTCATGGATCATCCACAGGATTGTTGCAGCCATGGTGAAGAGGAGGAAAATGCAGGACTTGATCTTCCACTCTTTTGTTCTGAGTGGGTACAGCTGTGTAGGATTTTCCATCGTTGGGCACCAGATGTCGCCTTTGTCACCTTCCTGTAGTCACCCTTCTTGACGTTTGTTGGAGCTTGAAGTGCGGGCTAAGCTCAATCTGCACTTCTCCCCCCTCACCAGGGTGAACAATTCAGGGGACAAATTTGACTGTCTGTAACTTGCTGGTCGTCTTCCACGGCGGTTGTTTCCTTGTCTAGTTGGTGTTCTCCTGGGTGTAGTTCCTTTTCTGGTTCAGGTGTGGGGATCTTCTTGCAGTGGCTGGCGTGGACCCACGTGGCGCGTCCCTCCACCTTCACTGCTGTACTGGAAGTCAGCAGTACTTGATGTGGTCCTGTGAAACGTCTCTGCCTCCAGTGTTTCCTCCGGTGGTCCTTGATGAGCACCCAGTCACCTGGTTTGAGATCATGGAGGTTGGTGTCTGCGGGGGTAGACAGGGCTGCTTTCACCTGGGGACAAAGGACTGAGAGAGAGGCAGAAAATTTTGCACAGTAATCCAGCATCATATCTTCATGACGCCCAGTCATCAGATTTGTTTGATGGGATTAAGCCCTATACTAGGAGTTTTTCCAAACATGACCTCAAATGGACTCAACCCATGTGTTGTTCTTACTCTCGTACACATATAGAACAGTACCAATGGTAATGCTTCAATCCATGTCAAACCTGTTTCTTCACAGCATTTTGTTAGTTTTGTCTTGAGGATGCCATTTTGTCGCTCTATTGCATCTGCACTCTGAGGGTGATAAGAACAATGATATTTGAATTCAAATCCAAAATAATTTGACAAATCCTTCAACACTTTGTTGGCAAACCCAGGACCATCGTCGCTACTGATCTTTTTTGGAATACACCAGCGAACAATGATGTCTTTTGTTAGCGCTTTTACCACTGCATCCTGTTTGGAAGAAGGGAAAACCTCTACCCACTTGCTAAACATGCATCAAATTTTATTACTGATATTTGTTTAGGCAACAGGATTGCATTTAAAAGTGCTGCAACCAGAGTGTGGTGTGCAATGGGTGTTCCGGCTGATGTCATAAAACCCCTTTGTCTCCAGAGACAACCAAAATAATGGACGACACCAAATGCATAACGTGAGTCAGTGTAAATATTGACAGTTTTTCCTTCAGCCAATTTACAAGCTTCCATAAGGGCTATCAGCTCAGCTGCCTGAGCAGACAGGTGAGAGGGTAGTGTACCACTGGAAATGACATTATGTTTGGTGACAACAGCAAATCCAACTAGGTTTCTACCCGTTTTGACATCTCGGGAGGCAGACCCATCAACAAATAACTCTAAGTCAGCATTCAAGATTGGTGTGTCTGTGAGATCAGGTCTGGGAGTACATATGGTTTCCAGAACCTCTGTGCAGTTATGAGGATCTCCATCCTCCACTGTAGGAAGAAGAGTAGCAGGATTCAACACATTACATCTTTTCACAGTGATGTTAGGCATTTCCAGCAATACAGTGTGGTATCTCAACCAACGCTGAGTTGACAGATATGCAGTTTTCTCTGTGTGTAATATGTGTGTAACAGCGTGCGGAACCATAAGTATCAAATCAGAATAGCCAACCAAATCACGTGACGCCAAAACAGCTTTTTCTGCTGCAGCAACTGCTTTCAGACAGAGGGGAAGACCTGCTGCTACTGGATCCAGCTTTGATGAAAAATAAGCAACAGGCCGCCCGTGAGATTGGCATAACACAGAGGTCATGTAACTGTCTTTTTGATCAACAAATTGAGTAAAAGGCATGTTAGGATTGGGCAGACCCAAAGTGGGAGCTACAGTGAGTGCTGCCTTAAGATCACTAAACGCTTTTTCTCCTTCAATAGTCCATTTAATTTTATCATGCGCTGAAAGTTGTTTACCATGCACCATAGCAGACAGGGAAGCTTCTCGCAAAGAGTAATTTGGGATCCACTGTCTGCAGAATGATGTCATGCCAAGGAAACTCATCATCTGTTTTTTTGTAACAGGCTTAGGAATATTTTGAATTGCAAGAATTCGTTTTGGTGACAGTGTTTTGCCCTCTGGGGTGATCACATGGCCCAGATATGTCACCTTTTGCTGCACAAATTGCATTTTTGTGAGACTTATTTTATGGCCATTATCTGCAAGATGTTTTAAAAGGTGCACCGTATCAATTTTGCATGCGTCTTCAGTTGGACTACAAATCAGCAGATCATCTACGTACTGTAAGATCACTGAGCCGGCCGGCAAATTAAGATCTTGGAGGTTTCTGTTGAGAGCTTGATGAAAGTAACCTGGACTTTCAGAATAGCCCTGAGGACAACGGGTCCAAGTATAAACCTTCCCTTCAAATGAAAAAGCAAACCAGTACTGGCTGTCCTTGTGTACAGGGACAGAGAAGAAGGCATTGGCCAGATCTATTACTGAGAAGTAAGTTGAATTTGGTGGTACCAGAGACAAAATGGTTTGGGGATTACTTACTTCTGGCGCCCGGGGGTGAACGGCTGCGTTCACCGCCTGCAAATCTTGCACAAAGCGTCACTCAGTTGGTTGACCTTGGTCTCTAATTTTTTTAACAGGGAATATGGGAGTGCGCACTGGGGAATTGCTACATGGAATTATTACACCTGCTTTTAGCAGAGAATTGAACACAGGCCTTATGCCATCGATGGCTTCCTGCTTTAATGGATATTGCTTCTGATATGGCCTGTACTCTGATTTTGGATGTACTGTCAGAGGTTCTGCATCTCTCATAAGACCTACATCATATTTATGGGCTGCCCAGAGAGATTTTGGAATTTGCTCGAGCTCTGGTGGTAAACTAGTTTCTGTGATGGTATAGGCTGCAGCCTGTGCGGTGTCATTCAATTCAATTTTCAATTCAACTTTATTTATATAGCGCCAATTCACAACAAAGTCATCTCAGGGCACTTTACAGAATAAAGTCAAGATTATAAAGATATATAAAGAGAACCCAACAATTCCCCCTGGAGCAAGCCATAGGCAACAGTGGAGAGGAAAAACTCCCTTTAACGGAAGAAACCTCCAGCAGAACCAGGCTCAGGGTGGACGGCCATCTGCCTCGACCGGTTGGGGTGAGTGGAAAGGGGAGAGAGAAAAGAACAGAGCCACAAAAAGCAACAACAAAACATCGGGCAGATTGGTAGGACCAGTAGCTGCACGCTGGAAGACACACAGCTTCAAAGCCGGGGGACACCTGCAGAAAGGGACAGAGAGAGGGGGACAGAGGAGGACAAAGACAACTACGGGAGAGAACACACAGAGTTAATGACATACAGTGGTGACAAATGCGGGGTGAGAGGAGAGGAGAGATGGTCGAGAGGAGGAAAGGAGCTCAGTGCATCGGGGGTGGGTCCCGCAGCAGTCTAAGCCTATGGCAGCATAACTATAACTAACTATATGCTTTATTGAAAAGGAAGGTTTTAAGCCTAGACTTAAAAGTAGAGAGGGTGTCTGCTTCCCGAATCTGAACTGGGAGCTGGTTCCACAGGAGAGGAGCTTGATAGCTAAAGGCTCTACCTCCCATTCTACTTTTGGAAATTCTGGGAACCACAAGTAGGCCTGCATTCTGAGAGCGAAGTGGTCTACTGGGATGATATGGTGCTATGAGATCTTCTATATATGATGGAGCCTGACCATTCAGAGCTTTATATGTAAGAAGCAGGGTTTTAAATTCTATTCTAAATTTAATGGGAAGCCAATGGAGAGAAGCTAGTGAAGGTGAAATATGATCTCTCTTGCTAGTTCCAGTCAGCACTCTTGCTGCAGCATTTTGGATTAATTGCAGGCTCTTTTGGGAGTTACTGGGGCATCCTGAAAGTAGGGAATTACAGTAGTCCAACCTAGAAGTAACAAATGCATGGACCAGTTTTTCGGCATGACTTTGAGACAGTATGCTCCTAATTTTGGCAATGTTCCGTAGGTGGAAGAAGGCTGTTCTAGAGATTTGTTTTATATGTGACTTAAAGGACAGATCCTGATCAAAAATAACTCCAAGGTTCCTTGCAGTAGTACTGGAGGCTAGACTTATGCCATCTAGGGTAACAATATGGTTGGACATCATATCTCTGAGATTTTTGGGCCCAAATACTATGACTTCAGTTTTGTCTGAGTTTAAAAGTAAAAAATTGTGGGACATCAAGGCATGCTTGAAGCTTTATTAACTGATTATTTTCATCTGGTTCCATAGATAAATATAGCTGGGTATCATCAGCATAACAGTGGAAATTTATGGAGTGTTTTCTAATAATGTTGCCTAAAGGAAACATATATAAAGTAAAAAGTATTGGTCCTAACACAGAGCCTTGTGGAACTCCATAGCTAACATTTGTGTGCATGGAGGATTCATCATTAACATGAACAAATCTATCAGACAGATAAGATTTAAACCAACCTAGTGCAGTTCCTGTAATTCCAATTTCATCTTCCAGTCTCTGTAATAAAATGTTATGATCAATGGTATCAAATGCAGCACTAAGATCTAACAGAACAAGTATAGAGATGAGCCCATTATCTGAGGCCATGAGAAGATCGTTGGTGACTTTTACCAGTGCTTTAACAATGAAACCCAACAAATACTCTAACCACAATTTCATCTCCACTCATACAGAAAATCACCAACAATATTGTAACTAGTGAACTACGTTAACCAATGTAACGTAGATATGACAGCTACACTACCAAGGTTTTCACTCACTTTACTCAATGTAATACATAAGTTAAAACTATCTCTTTAATTGAAAAACTTACCTGTAACCTCCAGCGGCCGGAATTGGTGATAAATTTTTCATTTAGAAGAGGCGCAACTTCTCGAAGCTTGGCCGTCGTGAGCTCTGTGACCCTCCCTCTGGCTGGGTAACATCCAATCAACGAGTGACCTTCTGTTAGGAATTGATTGGCTGTTTTGCCCCGTTGTTCGAAGCGTTTGCATCTGTATTCGGACAATGTTCGTAAGTGTTCGGACCTCCGTTAGGAAGTGTTCGGACCTGGTTAGGAAGTGTTCGGACCTCGTTCGGAAGTGTTTGGACCTGGTTAGAAAGTGTTCGGACCCACTCGACCGTCTGATCGCCAGCGCTGGCGGCCACTGGGGTGTCACAAACACCTTTACTCATCAGTTCTTTCACCAAACAGTTTCTTCCTATACAGAGCATAATATGAGACATGCCATGTTGGCTTTGGGTAACACAATAATGGCCCCAAAAGCAGTAGATATAGTAAGTAGAAAGGAAATATTTAAAAGTGCAGAGAAATGTGTGAAACACGTATAAACTAGATTGCCATGCTGATATGAAACTGGCATTGTACCCCAGATGGGACTCGAATCCATTGGGTAACACAATAATGACAATAAAAGCAGTTAGTATTGTAAGATGGAGGAAAGCATTTGAAAGAGCAGAGAAAAAAATGTGAAATAAACAAAAATTGCATCACCAAGCTGATATGCATCTGGAATTGTACAGTAGGTGAATATGTATTTTCTGTATCTGGTTCACTTTACTAAAAGGTTGTAAAGGCCCTAAGTCAGCTTACAAAACACAGTTAGCAGAGGATGGTTTCTATGAGGGAAATTTCAAAATCTAGGTAACACTGTTTCACTGTTTTTACAGTTCTCACAGACCCACTATCAAACCTGCTTACACCAGTGCCTCCTCACCTTTTGCTCCCCAGCAAGACATCATGTCTCTGGCCACACAAAGAAGTGTGTTAGGTAGATATCAACCATAAAACTACCTACCCCTGAAAATTTGCTTCCCAGAAGGGAGCCCACGGGAACCAGCACAAATCATCAATCTCAAGGACTTAAAAGACAATGAAGACAAAAGGACAAAGTAACATGAACTTGTTAATTAAGACTCCTGACCACATTGTATGAAGGTTGATTTGCATTGACTCATCCCTTTGTTCTTTGTGTGAACCCAGCTGTTGAGTTGTATGTATAAAACGCTGAACAACCTACACATCTTGGTCAATCAGATTGGCCCGCTCTAGAGTGTAGCTCTGTTCTGCTCTGCATGTTTCTCTATTTGCTGATTAAATTCACCGTTATCATTCACTTGTAAGTTGCCTTTTTGCCTCCTAACTTGCCTTACATTTTTTGCCACGACAGAATTGGTGTCAGAAAAGTGGGATTGGACACGTGGTCTGGACTCTGATGGATGAACAGTAGCAGTGCACAAGTAACAGCTGATTCCTCCCTATGGTTGAGAAGCTCTTCTCCTGAGGAGCCCACCCGCCGATCCAATCCAGAAGCGATATGGACCGTAAGACGGCGGTGAAACAGCAACGGAGAAAAACGCGAGCAGACCAGAACTTGGTAAGAGAGCTCTATAAAACTCACTACTGGTTGGGTAGTTGACAAGACGTTGTCTTAGTTGAACCGTTGTGCTATTGACTACTGTTGTATGCAGCGCAGTAAACTCTGAGTCGCACGAGGAAAGGTAGCGCTAGGGAACGGCAACTAGAGGAATGGGTTTAGTACTGGGTACTAAAGAAATGAGCGCCTGGCCTGGGCACAGTCTGCCAACTGATTTGTCACCATTATGTAAAGAAATGTCAAAAAGTATAAGGGTAAATTGTAATCAATTGACTGAATGGTGGGAATTGGGGTTTCCTAAAGAGGGTAGTTAAAAGATAAACTGGAAAGGAAAGAAAGGCAGAGCACAGAGCATCACAACTCCTTGTCCAAACAAAGAAAGCACAAGGTGTTACAACCTGACTGGAAGGTATTTAGCATGTGGAAAGATGAATGTCACGCGAGGGAGAGTAGAATGTTTAGAAGACAGAATACAAATGTACATGAAAGGCTCAAACAAATAGAACTAGAACATATAGTTTATGGAATACAAAAGATTGTTCTGACACTGAACCTCTGTATCCTGTATTGTCTGAGTTTCACAAGGTGGATCCAGATCTGGTCTCTGCTCCTCCACTGCCTCCCCCACCATACCAGAGTCAAGCAGTACAGCAGGGGGAAATCCAAGCCAGCCCTCCCCCATCACAAAATGCAGCAGCCACAGAAGGAGCACAAAAGGGCAACACCTCTGAGGAATCACCCCTGGAGCCCAGCCCTGGAAGTGTGAAAGGACACTCCATGCACACCAGATCAAAAGGACATAACTTTCCCCCCAATCTTGAAGAACAGAAAGGACATGGTATACATGTCCTAACTTTCCCTATGATTGAGGTGGGAGGAGTTCATGGCCACCAACTTGTTTTCTGCTCCTGGACAGAATTGGACATTAGCAATTGAGAAAGTCACTCACCCAAAAAGAAATGCAAACAAGTGGGGAGAGGACTTCCAGAACATGGTGCAGGACTACAAACCAACATTTCAGGAACTGGAGCGCCTGTTGAAGCGACAGCTGGGATGTGATTTTCACAAGGTCAGACACTTGTTTACCAACTCTAATCTCAGGCTTCGTTGAAGCAGCAAGACTGGGAACATGAGGACAATGCTTTATACAGGAACGCTGTAACACTACTGGTGCAGGGTGTGCAAGCAAAGTTGCCACTTAAGCAAGACATGAGTGTGATCAGTGCCATACAGCAGGAGCCAAACGAGTCTGTGGGAGCATTTCTCGCACGGTTAACTGAGGCATATGACATACACAGTGGTCATGTTCCACCAGAAGATGGACTGGGAAGGAACCCCATGAGTTCCTATGAGGACCATCTTAAGGATGCATTTCTAAACAGGACAAAACCAGAAATTGGCTGACTGAGTGGGAGAGCAGGGGGAGCAGATACTGGATCAGGTGACACCCATACAGGACCAGAAATCAGATCAGGTGACCCGCATCTACACATTCACACACACAAAGACAAAACCCAGATATGATGCATACAAATGGCAACCTATTGACAACACACCTGTTGCACAGCAGCTTGCAGAATTTGCACACACACACACACACACACACACACACACACACGCAGAAACATTCCAACATCATAAGTCACTACACTACACTACACAGCACACGTAAATGTAGGACCAGATGGTGAATAAGAAAGTCAATAGTATGTTGAATATGAAAGTCAGTGGTATGTTGAATTGGGAAAGTCAGTGGTATGTTTAAAATGGGGAATCGGAAGTGATGTGTTTGATAAATGTGTATTGGACAAGGACTTCTGCTGCGGTTGCCTCTGTCTCACTCTCCTCTAAACAGGAAGTACTATTTAAGGGGGACACTCCACATATCCCATTGGCTAAACCTTCTGACTGGAGTTGGCAAGAACTGGGTCCATGGTTGCAGAGCCGGCTGCTCCTCGAGGATTTCCAACCAACAGCATCAGGTCCTAGGACGGAATACAGTAGGAAGGGTGATGTACATCGTACACAGTTATCAGTTGTACAAGCTGATAGTTGAACAGTTGAGCTCATTGATGGCCATGACACCGCACAGGCTGCAGCCTACACCATCACAGAAACTAGTTTACCACCAGAGCTCGAGCAAATTCCAAAATCTCTCTGGGCAGCCCATAAATATGATGTAGGTCTTATGAGAGATGCAGAACCTCTGACAGTACATCCAAAATCAGAGTACAGGCCATGTCAGAAGCAATATCCTTTAAAGCAGGAAGCCATCGATGGCATAAGGCCTGTGTTCAATTCTCTGCTAAAAGCAGGTGTAATAATTCGATGTAACAATTCCCCAGTGCGCACTCCCATATTCCCTGTTAAAAAAAAGATCTTAATTTGCCGGCCGGCTCAGAGCTCTTACAATATGTAGATGATCTGCTGATTTGTAGCCAAACTGAAGACGCATGCAAAATTGATACGCTGCACCTTTTAAAACCTCTTGCAGATAATGGCCATAAAATAAGTTTTACAAAAATGCAATTTGTGCAGCAAAAGTGACATGTCTGGGCCATGTGATCACCCCAGAGGGCAAAACACTGTCACCAAAACGAATTCTTAAAATTCAAAATATTCCTAAGCCTGTTACAAAAAAAAAAAAAAAAAAAAAGATGATGAGCATGACATCATTCTGCAGACAGTGGATCCCAAATTACTCTTTGCGCGAAGCTTCCCTGTCTGCTATGGTGCATGGTAAACAACTTTCAGTACGTGATAAATTAAGTGGACTATTGAAGAAAAAGAAGCATTTAGTGATCTTAAGGCAGCACTCACTGCAGCTCCCACTCTGGGTCTGCCTAATCCTAACATACCTTTTACTCGGTTTGTTGACCTCTGTGTTACGCCAACCTCACAGAGGTAAACTGCGGACTGTTGCTTATTTTTTTTTATCAAAGCTGGATCCAGTAGCAGCAGGTCTGCCCCTCTGTCTGAAAGCAGTTGCTGCAGCAGAAAAAAGCTGTTTTGGCGTCACGTGATTTGGTTGGCTATTCTGATTTAATACTTATGGTTCCGCACACTGTTACAAACATATTACACACACAGAAAAGTGCACATCTGTCAACTCAGCGTTGGTTGAGATACCACACTGTATTGCTGGAAATGCCTAACATCACTGTGAAAAGATGTAATGTGTTGAATCCTGCTACTCTTCTTCCTACAGTGGAGGATGGAGATCGTCATAACTGCACAGAGGTGCTGGAAACCATATGTACTTCCAGACCTGATCTCACAGACACACCAATCTTGAATGCTGACTTAGGGTTATTTGTTGATGGGTCTGCTTCCCGAGATGTCAAAACGGGTAGAAACCTAGTTGTATTTGCTGTTGTCACCAAACATAATGTCATTTCCAGTGGTACACTACTGGAGACAAAGGGGTTTTATGACATCAGCTGGAACACCCATTGCACACCACACTCTGGTTGCAGCACTCTTAAATGCAATCGTGTTGCCTAAACAAATATCAGTAATAAAATTTGATACTCATACTAACAAAACAGATCCCATTTCTACAGGAAATTCAGCAGCAGATGCCACAGCAAAAGCAGCAGCCAGGACGGGACAAATGTTTCACCTAACTCTCCTTTCTCTTCCACAGGAACTCAACCCACAGGCTGACCTGTCAACCATGCAGTCATTGGCAAGCATACCTCAAAAAACTCTATGGAAAAAATCAGGTGCAACACTACAAAATGGGGTATGGCTTGGCCCAGATGATAAACCTTACCTAAGGCTTATTTCCATTTGTATGCAAAATTAGCTCATGGTAAAGATCATGCTTGCAAGGGGGGGATGTGTTTTTCAACATATGCAGCTAAATACTGCAGAAAATGTATAATCTGTGCCGCAAACAATCCCTCTGGTTCCATTAAAATGCCATTGTAAGGTCAACCCCCACCTGATGGGCCTTTTGAAATTTGGATGATTGACTTCATTGAATTGTCACCAGGCCAAAACAAAAGATATTGCTTGACCATGGTTTGCATGTTTAGCAAGTGGGTAGAGGTTTTTTCTTCTTCCAAACAGGATGCATCCTCAGTGATAAAAGCGCTAACAAAAGACATCATTGTTCACTGGGGTATTCCAAAAAAAGATCAGTAGCGACAATGGTCCTGGGTTTGCCAACAAAGTGTTGAAGGATTTGTCAAATTATTTTGGATTTGAATTCAAATATAATTGTTCTTATCACCCTCAGAGTGCAGGTGCAATAGAGCAACAAAATGGCATCCTCAAGACAAAACTAACAAAATGCTGTGAAGAAACAGGTTTGACATGGGTTGAAGCATTACCATTGGTACTGTTCCATATGTGTACAAGAGTAAGAACAACACATGGGTTATGTCCATTTGAGATTATACTTGGAAAACATCCTAGTATAGGGCTTAATCCCATCAAACAAAGTCTGATGACTGGGCGTCATGAAGATATGATGCTGGATTATTGTGCAAAACTTTCTGCCTCTCTATAAGTCCTTTGTCCCCAGGTGAAAGCAGCCCTGTCCACCCCCGCAGACACCACCCTGCATGATCTCAAAGCAGGTGACTGGGTGCTCATCAAGGACCACCGGAGGAAACACTGGAGGCAGAGACGTTTCACAGGACCACATCAAGTACTGCTGACTTCCAGTACAGCAGTGAAAGTAGAGGGACGCGCCACGTGGGTCCACGCCAGCCACTGCAAGAAGATCCTCACACCTGAACCAGAAAAGGAACTACACCCAGGAGAACACCGACTAGACAAGGAAACAACCGCCGTGGAAAACGACCAGCAAGGTACAGACAGTCAAATTTGTCCCCTGAATTGTTCACCCCGGTGAGGGGGGAGAAGTGCCGATTGGGCTCAGCCCGCACTTCAAGCTCCAACAAACGTCAAGAAGGGTGAATACAGGAAGGTGACAAAGGCGACATCTGGTGCCCAACGATGGAGAAATCTGGCCATGATGACACCAGCCCCTTGGGCTGGTTTGACGTCGTGTTTGGAAAATGGAAGGTCTTCATCTTGTCACTTTTTGCAGGTGTTGTTATAGGCATTACTGCCCTAACCCTGTGAGGATGTTGCCTTATTCCGTGTGCACGTGGACTAATAATGCGTGCAATAGACCATTCCATCTTACACCAAATGACTATACAAAGTATGCCTTTACTTAGAGACAGTGCTCCCCTTGAGTCCTTTCACATCCTCCATATAATGAAACTGATAGCATTGAGTTAAATTGATTTGGCCACAATCTGGGAACATAATGATGGAATGTTTTAAAAAATCTTTGTGAATTAACATTTCTGATGAACTGTCCCTACTGTTGCTCAGCCTTAATAAATCCTGATCATGTAATTATCATAAAATGATAAAAGGGGGGATGTGTGAGGGAAATTTCAAAATCTAGGTAACACTGTTTCACTGTTTCACACTTCTGGCAGACTCAGTATCAAACCTGCTTACACCAGTGCTTCCTCACCTTTTGCTCCCCAGCAAGACATCATGTCTCTGGCCACACAAAGAAGTATGTTAGGTAGATATCAACTATAAAACTACCTACACCTGAACATTTGCTTCCCAGAAGGGAGCCCACGGGAACCAGCACAAATCATCAATCTCAAGGACTTAAATAACAATGAAGACAAAAGGACAAAGTAACATGAACTTTTTAATTAAGACCCCTGACCACATTGTATGAAGGTTGATTTGCATTGACTCATCCCTTTGTTCTTTGTGTGAACCCAGTTGTTGAGTTGTATGTATAAAAGGCTGAACAACCTACACATCTTGGTCAATCAGATTGGCCCACTCTAGAGTGTAGCTCTGTTCTGCTCTGCATGTTTCTCTATTTGCTGATTAAATTCACCGTTATCATTCACTTGTAAGTTGCCTTTTTGCCTCCTAACTTGCCTTACTGCACATGTGGGATATGGAGGCTGAAAATTTTTAACAATTTCATCCATTTATGGGAAAAAGGAAATCAAAGGATTGTGGAGAATGTGGGCATCGATCCCACTACCTCTTGCATGCTAAGCAAGCGCTCTACCATTTGAGCTAATTCCCCTGCAAGCTTTTTTTCCTCCCTGTGTTCACAGGGCAGAATTTGCAAACCTATCGGACGAACTCTCAATATCCACCCCTTATGTCCTCCGTGTTTGTAGATTGTGGAGCCCGAATACGTGACAGTCACGGGCCTTGTTGACGAGGCCAGAAGCAGTCGGAGGGAACAAACAGTTGGTGTGGCATGAGGTTTTGGTGCTAATGGAGTGCACCTTTTTGCCAAAGAGAATCTCCAAAGTGTAATTGCAGCCTAAGAAGAATTGGCTATAATCTTCCTTGATAGGCTGCAATCTCTTCTTGTGCTTGAGTGTAGACACACGGAAGGAAATACTGTCAGGATTGACATTCGTCAGCCATCTTAGAAGTGCTTCTTCTTTTCCTTTCGGCTGTTCCCTTTCAGGGGTCGCCACAGCGAATCATGTGCCTCCATCTAACCCTGTCCTCTGCATCCTCTTCACTCACACCAATTAACTTCATGTCCTCCCTTACTACATCCATAAATCTCCTCCTGGCAGCTCCAACCTCAGCATCCATCTACAGATATATTCACAAGCCATCTCAGAAGTGCATCACCTGTATGATAAAGGATTGCGCGTCACCTTGACGAGGTCAGGAGAGGTATGAGCCATTTGGAGAATGTGGGTATTGATCCCACTACTTCTTGCATACAAAGCTAGTGCTTTACAATTTGAGCTAATTCCCTTGCAAAGGTACTTGGACCTTGTATTCAGAGAGGAGATATTCTAGGCTTTCTTAATAAAGCCTGCGAGGTGACCTAGAAATCCTGTAGGTCTGTCTTTCCCGATCAAAGTCTCGTCACCGTTCCTTGCTCAATGGCCGAGGTGGCCGAGTGGTTAAGGCGATGGACTGCTAATCCGTTGTGCTCTGCACGCGTGGGTTCGAATCCCATCCTCGTTGCATGTCAGATTAAAGTGTTTTCAGACAAACACAGATCAAAAATTTTGCTGGACTCCTGGACAACATCCAATGATAAACCAAATACTGTTTTGCGCAGAGAACCCGAGTGTGATAGTTGATGCAGAAATCAGACTGTTGACATGTGAGTGCAGGTGATTAAGCCCACTGGACAAGCAGCTTTGGAAGAGCTTCCTTGATAGGCTGTATAATAAGGTGTGTATTCCATGCTGCTCTGCCAACCGGGGCTACAAAGGATTTGGTTCGGGTGTCACATCAATCTCGTCTAGTGAACAGGACACCAGAGATACAAGGCCTGTGGAGACACATGCAGGCAGAGTCCCCCAAAAAACTGCTACTCACTGGATATGTTCTCTTTTCCAACCATTCACTGTTAACCCTAAATATGGTAGTGTGTAAAAGTTCCAGGAAATCAGCAATTTCTGAAATGGCTGTCCGCCCCCACTGATACTCGGTTGGAACTTCAGCAGAGCATCTTGACTGTGTCTACAAGCCTAAATGCATTGACTGGCTGCCATGTGTTTAGCTGATCAGATGGCAAACTGGTCGCCTTTTTAGCTGTACTGCTGACAGGCAATTTCCCATTCTAATTGATTGTGATCTGTGTGAGGGAAATTTCAAAATCTAGGTAACACTGTTTCACTGTTTCACACTTCTGGCAGACTCAGCATCAAACCTGCTTACACCAGTGCTTCCTCACCTTTTGCTCCCCAGCAAGACATCATGTCTCTGGCCACACAAAGAAGCACCAAGCTAGGACAGGAGATATACTCAACTAGTAAGTACTGTTTGAAATTTGTTTGTTGGTTTCAGAGGTAGCTGAGTTTCTGTCATTTTTCTTGAGTCTGCTGATTTAGTCTAGTTGTTTGCAACAGTTAAGAACTGTAGGTAGAAAGTTTTGCTCTTCTGGTGAAGTGGATATTTGGTCTGTTGTTGGTGGTAGTTTCAGCTTAGTAATCACCAAGCGTTCACACTTTTGACCTAACAAAGGCACAAGAGGTAGGCTGGTTTCAACGAGGGGGCGGTATTTTAAGTGGAGTGACCATTTAAAAACTTAGGTTTTTACTGGGTAAGCTAGGACAAGCACCAAGCTAGGACAGGAGACGTACTCAACTAGTAAGTACTGTTTGAATTTTGATTGTTGGTTTCAGAGGTAGCTGAGTTTCTGTCATTTTTCTTAAGTCTGCTGATTTAGTCTGGTTGTTTGTAATAGTTAAGAACTGTAGGTAGAAAGTTTTGCTCTTTTGGTGAAGTGGATATTTGGTCTGTTGTTGGTGGTAGTTTCAGCTTAGTAATCACCAAGCGTTCACACCTTTGACCTAACAAAGGCACAAGAGGTAGGTTGGTTTCAACGAGGGGGCGGTTTCGGCTGTAGCCAATTAAGACCATATTTAAGGCACCTGTTGGGCTGGAGCGTCAGCCCTTGTTCAGCCCTCCTTGTGTGAAGACCGACGGTGTAAAGACAAGCGAGTCTACCTGCGCGAGTCTGACGGTGTAAAGACAAGCGAAGTCTACCTGCGCGAGTCTGACGGTGTAAAGACAAGCGAAGTCTACCTGCGCGAGTCTGACGGTGTAAAGACAAGCGAGTCTACCTGCGCGAGTCTGACGGTGTAAAGACAAGCGAGTCTACCTGCGCGAGTCCACCGAACGAGGACACTAGCCTTTTCTTTGTTTTACTATGTGTTTTCAGCAGATCCCTGTTCTCCTTCGCAGACGTAGGACATGGCGCCCTACTAGGGGACGACATGTTTCTCACCTGCGCACTCTCACCCAGACCACTTTGCCACCAGCCTCTTTTTCTCTTGCCCTGTGGAACTGCCAGTCTGCAGTGAACAAGGCCGACTTCATTCCAGCTTTTGCTACACACTCAGCTGTTCACCTGCTTGCACTTACAGAAACCTGGATCATGCCACAGAACACAGCCACCCCAGCTGCACTCTCCACCAATTTTTCATTCTCTCACCATCCTCGCTCATCAGGCCGGGGGGGTGGGACTGGACTCCTCATCAATGACACCTGGAAGTTTTCCTCGACAGCACCACTCAGCAATCTGTCTTCTCTGGAATATCATGCCGTTAGGATCACAGCACCGATTGCAGTCATGGTGATTGTGATATATCGACCACCGGGCCAACTGGGGAACTTCTGCGATGAACTGGACATGTTGCTGTCCCACTTCCCTCAAGATGGCACTCCTCTCATCGTCATGGGAGACCTGAACATTCACCCAGAGAAACCGCAGGCGGCTGATGTGTTTGCTCTTGTAAACACATTTGACCTGAGTCTGGTCTCCACTCCTCCGACCCACAAAGCTGGCAACAACCTCGACCTCATCCTCACCCGGAACTGCACCACAGACAACATCTTGGTCACTCCTCTGCATGTATCGGATCACTTCTTCATTCATTCATTTCTTCATCACAGTCCTTATCCCGAAACCTTCGCAATCTTCCCCCACACTTGTAACATTCCGGCGCAACCTCAGGTCTCTCAACCCGGATCGATTCTCCTCGCTGGTCTCCGCAACTCTGCCCCCAACACAGGACCTCTCCATCTGCGATGCAGATGCAGCCACAGACAGTCTTTGCAATACACTTTCATCATGTCTGGATTGTCTCTGTCCTATGTCTTCGAGACCCGACCGTCTCTCACCTTCTAATCCGTGGCTCACTGACGGGATCCGTGAACAACGCAGCACGCTCAGGAGTGCTGAAAGGAAGTGGCGCAAATCCAAAACTCCATCTGCCCTTGCTGAGTATCAGAATCTCCTCGGACCTTTTTCTCACAGTGTCACCAGGGCAAAGATCAATTACTACCAGAAGAAGCTCAGCAACACCTCAGACACCAGAAAGCTGTTCTCCACTTTTAAATCACTCATCTACCCACCTTCACCACCGCCATCTACCTCTCTCACTGCTGACAACTTTGCCAACTTTTTTACCAACAAGGTGGCAGCCATCAGCTCACAGTTCTCTCCTCCAGATGATGACATCCATCTAACATCTTCCAACACTGCATTGCTCTCATCATTTGCAATTCTGACTGAGGTTGACGTATCCACCCTCCTCCTCTCTAATCATCCGACCACCTGCACTCTGGATCCAATCCCTTCCACTCTTCTTCAAGCAGTTGCACCTGCACTAATGCCAGCTATTACACAAGTCATCAACACATCTCTCAAAACAGGGACTTTTCCAACCTCTTTCAAGCAGGCCTTGATTACCCCACTGCTCAAGAAGCCTTCTCTTGATCCCTCTGTAGTGGAGAACTACAGACCTGTCTCCCTCCTTCCTTTTCTGGCCAAGACTATGGAACGAGCAGTCTTCAACCAACTCTCAGACTTCCTTTCCAAGAATAACCTCCTCGATGTCAACCAGTCTGGCTTCAAGAGGGGTCATTCCACGGAAACGGCACTCCTGACTGTTGTGGAATATCTTCGTGCTGCAAAAGCCACAGGTCAATCATCTTGTCTTAATTCTACTTGATCTATCATCAGCCTTTGACACTGTGAACCATCAGATACTCTTGTCCACACTCTCTGACTTGGGCATCTCTGGATCAGCTCTAGACTGGCTTTGTTCTTACTTATCAGGACGAAGCTTCAAGGTATCCTGGCGGGGGCATCTTTCTCACTCTCATAGCCTCTCTACCGGTGTGCCGCAGGGCTCAGTTCTTGGTCCTCTCCTCTTTTCTATCTAGACTTCATCCCTAGGTGCCATCATTCACTCACATGGTCTTTCCTATCACTGCTACGCTGATGACACACAGCTCTTCCTGTCCTTTCCACCGGACGACTCCACTGTCTCATCGCGCATTTCTGCCTGTCTCTCAGACATCTCAGCCTGGATGAGTGAGAGACACCTTCAACTCAACCTCTCTAAGACCGAAGTCCTTGTCTTCCCAGCCAGACCTTTGATGCAACACAACATCAGCATCAACATTGGATCTACAGTGATTGTCCCCACTAATTCGGCCAAAAATCTGGGGGTCATCATCGACGACCAACTGAGCTTTAAGGACCACACCTCCTCAGTCTCTACGGCTTGCAGATTTGCTCTTTACAACATCAGGAAGATCAGACCCTACATCACGGAATATACAACCCAACTCATTGTACAGGCGCTGGTCACATCTCGTCTTGATTACTGCAATGCTTTGTTGATGGGGTTACCGATATCCACAATCAAACCCTTGCAGATGATCCAAAATGCGGAAGCTCGCCTAATTTTAAATCAGCCAAAAAAGACCCATGTCACACCACTTTTTAGATCTCTACACTGGCTTCCTGTTGCTGCTCGCATCAGGTTCAAAGCTCTGTCTCTTGCTTACAGGGTTGTTAACTCGACAGCTCCCGCTTACCTCAACTCACTCATTCAAGTCTACAATCCTTCTCGCCCGCTGCGGTCTGCCAACGAACAACGTCTGGTGGTCCCAGCACCGCATAGAAGACACCAAGCAAAACTGTTCAGCGCAATGATCCCACGATGGTGGAACGAGCTACCAAACACTGCACGCTCAGCTGATTCTCTCCCAATATTCAAAAAACTGCTGAAAACTGAACTCTTCCGCATCTTCCTATGCACTTAAATCTTTAAAAAAAACAAACAAAAAAAAAAACTTTCTGCTCTCTTGCACTTGTATCTCGTGAACTGTGAACACTTTTCTGATAGGACTTTGCTTTGATGTTTTCTCCTTGACTTAGATTTTTGCTTGCTTTGAACCTCACTTGTAAGTCGCTTTGGATAAAAGCATCTGCTAAATGACTAAATGTAAATGTAAATGTTAGGTAGATATCAACTATAAAACTACCTACACCTGAACATTTGCTTCCCAGAAGGGAGCCCACGGGAACCAGCACAAATCATCAATCTCAAGGACTTAAATAACAATGAAGACAAAAGGACAAAGTAACATGAACTTTTTAATTAAGACCCCTGACCACATTGTATGAAGGTTGATTTGCATTGACTCATCCCTTTGTTCTTTGTGTGAACCCAGCTGTTGAGTTGTATGTATAAAAGGCTGAACAACCTACACATCTTGGTCAATCAGATTGGCCCACTCTAGAGTGTAGCTCTGTTCTGCTCTGTATGTTTCTCTATTTGCTGATTAAATTCACCGTTATCATTCACTTGTAAGTTGCCTTTTTGCCTCCTAACTTGCCTTACAGTTTTTGCCACGACAATCTGCACATGTGGGATATGGAGGCTGAAAATTTTTAACAATTTCATCCATTTATGGGAAAAAGGACATCAAAGGATTGTGGAGAATGTGGACATCAATCCCACTACCTCTTGCATGCTAAGCAAGCGCTCTACCATTTGAGCTAATTCCCCTGCAAGCTTTTTTTCCTCCCTGTGTTCACAGGGCAGAATTTGCAAACCTATCGGACGAACTCTCAATATCCACCCCTTATGGCCTCCGTGTTTGTAGATTGTGGAGCCCGAATACGTGACAGTCACGGGCCTTGTTGACGAGGCCAGAAGCAGTCAGAGGGAACAAACAGTTGGTGTGGCATGAGGTTTTGGTGCTAATGGAGTGCACCTTTTTGCCAAAGAGAATCTCCAAAGTGTTTAATTGCAGCCTTAGAAGAGTTGGCTACAATCTTCCTTGATAGGCTGCAATCTGTTCTTGTGCTTGAGTGTAGACACACGGAAGGAAATACTGTCAGGATTGACATTCGTCAGCCATCTCAGAAGTGCTTCTTCTTCTTTTCCTTTCGGCTGTTCCCTTTCAGGGGTCGCCACAGCGAATCCTGTGCCTCCATCTAACCCTGTCCTCTGCATCCTCATCACTCACTCCAACTAACTTCATGTCCTCCCTCACTACATCCATAAATCTCCTCTTTGGTCTTCCTCTAGACCTCCTGCCTGGCAGCTCCAACGTCAGCATCCATCTACAGATATTTTCACAAGCCATCTCAGAAGTGCATCATCTGTATAATAAAGGATTGCGCGTCACCTTGACGAGGTCAGGAGAGGTATGAGCCATTTGGAGAATGGGGACATTGATCCCACTATTTATTGCATACAAAGCTAGTGCTTTACTATTTGAGCTAATTCCCTTGCAAAGGTACTTGGACCTTGTATTCAGAGAGGAGATATTTTAGGCTTTCTTATTAAAGCCTGCGAGGTGACCTAGAAATCCTGTAGGTCTGTCTTTGCCGATCAAAGTCTCGTCGCCCTTCTTTGTTTAATGGATGACGTGGCTGAGTGGTTAAGGCGATGGACTGCTAATCCATTGTGCTCTGCATGCGTGGGTTTGAATCCCATACTTGTTGCATGTCAGATTAAAGTGTTTTTAGACAAACACAGATCCAGACTTCTGCTGGACTTACAACATCCAATGGTAAACCAAATACTGTTTTGTGCAGAGAACTCGAGTGTGACAGTTGATGCAGAAATCAGACTGTTGACATGTGAGTGCAGGTGATTAAGCCCACTGGACAAGCAGCTTTGGAAGAGCTTCCTTGATAGGCTGCAGATAGGCTGTATAATAATGTGTGTATTCCATGCTGCTCTGCCAACCGAGGCTACAAAAGATTTGGTTTGGGTATCACATTAATCTCGTCTACTGAACAGGTGACCAGAGATACAAGGCCTGTGGAGACACATGCGGGCAGAGTCCCCCCACAAAACTGCTACTTACTGGATATTTTCTCTTTTCCAACCGTTCTCTGTGAACCCTAAATATGGTAGTGTGTGAAAGTTCCAAGAAATCAGCGATTGTCCGGGCCACTGATACTCGGTTGGAACTTCAGCAGAACGTCTTGACCATGTCTACAAGCCTAAATACACTGACTGGTTGCCATGTGTTTAGCTGATCAGATGGCAAACTGGTCACCTTTTCAGCTGTACTTCTGACAGGCAATTTCCCATTCTAATTGATTATGATCTGCACATGTGGGGTATGGAGGCTGAAAATTTTTAACAATTTCATCCATTTATGGGAAAAAGGAAATCAAAGGATTGTGGGCATCGATCCCACTACCTCTCGCATGCTAAGCAAGCGCTCTACCATTTGAGCTAATTCCCCTGCAAGCTTTTTTTCCTCCCTGTGTTCACAGGGCAGAATTTTCAAACCTACCGGATGAACTCTCAATGTCCACCCCTTGTGTTCTCCGTGTTTGTAGATTGTGGAGCCCGAATACGTGACAGTCACGGGCATTGTTGACAAGGTCAGAAGCAGTTGGAGGGAACAAACAGTTGGTCTGGCATGAGGTTTTGGTGCTAATGGAGTGCACCTTTGTGTTTAAGTGCAGCATTAGAAGAGTTGGCTACAATCATCCTTGATAGGCTGCAGTCTGCTCTTGTGCTTGAGTGTAGACACACGGAAGGAAATACTGTCAGGATTGACATTTGTCAGCCAAGTCAGAAGTGCATCATCTGTATATAATAAAGGTTTGCGCGTCATTTTGACTGTAGCTCCTTAGAGGTATGAGGCATTGTTTCACCAAACAGTTTCTTCCTATACAGAGTATAATATGAGACGTGCCACGTTGGCTTTGGGTAACACAATAATGGCCCCAAAAGCAGTAGATATAGTAAGTAGAAGGGAATTATTTAAAAGTGCAGAGAAAAAGATGTGAAACACGCAAAAACTAGATTGCGATGCTTATATGAAACTGGCATTGTACAGTAGGTGAATATATTCTGTATCTGGTTGACTTTACTAAGAGGTTGTAAAGGCCTTAAGTCAGATTACAAAATGCAGTTAGCAGAGGATGGTTTCAATCCATCAATCTCTGGGTTACGGGGCCCAGCACTCTTCCGCTGCGCCACTCTGCTTTCAACCACCCCAGATGGGACTCAAACCCACAATCCCTGGCTTAGGAGGCCAGTGCCTTATCCTTTCGGCCGGAGATGGGGCAAAAGGGACTGCTAAGGGGGGGAAAGAAAAAAGAAGATAGGAAGGGGGGGATGGGAAAGAGAAAGAGAAAGAAAAGGAGAAAAATTCAATATAAAATCCATAATACAAATGATATTACAAATATCTTAATGAAAACTGGTATATGAAACCTAGTAAATGAAATACTGATTGTGCACATAACACGATCTTGCCAGGATTTGCACCCGGAGTCCTACACTCAAAGGATGGATGTTGCTATTACACCACAAGAGTTGTGTTGTTTTTTTTTTCACTTTTTTTAAAGAGAGGGTGGAAACACAACAACTAAAGACTATATACATTAACAATTTAAAACCTGACTCTATATTGAGTGACAGTAGGAGATGGTGAAGCCAATAAGGCCCCATAATGTTGAGTCTCAATGTGCTGCAGCAGCCCTATAGTTTCCTTAACGTTGGCCCCACAGGTATCACATCTCTCCTCAGCGTGGTTGTCAGAAAGGTGCTCTGAGAATCTTTCTCCATCCACAACCTTACTAAACATTGAATATTCCAATCCCTGTGCTACCTGTGATGTCCCTGCCTCCCTGACAGCTGTCCCTGACTGGGATGCCTCTGCCTTACTTGAGCAGCTGCCTCTTTGAATTTGTTCCTGCCTCCGTCCTTACTTGTTCTGCTGACTGAGGGCAGGGGAAGAAGTAGTAAGTCCATAAGGGTCAAACTATTTGCCATAAGGGTCAAACTATTTGTAATTTGAGTTTTATGCAGAAATGTGCATACATAAAAATGGGTATCTGTCTGCCAAAAAGGTCCACCATCTTCTGGCTCTGCAATGGGCAAGCATCAATACACTCCAGGGCCTCTTTCCATTTCCTGCTACCAGTTTTTTTGCCAGTAGTGAAATGGTACTCAGATGTCCATCCAGTAGGAGTTGGACTTCCCTGTTAAGCTGCAGAAAGAAAATAATTGCACAGCCAAGCAAATAATTGTTGTCACTGGTAACACAGGATATTTAACATACTGAAGCTCTGTGACCACCAAAAACCACCTCTTAATACAATCTCCAGTAGTATAAGCTTGTAAAAGTCGAATTTAAGTCAGCGAGGTAAATTTCACTGTGATGTTGCCAAGATATCCCACAATTCACCCCATGGCCTTTAGCATTGTAATGTTAGAGTTAAGCTAGTGCATTTAGAAGCTAGCTCTGCTTTAACAAATGAAACCCAACAAATACTCTAACCACAATTTCATCTCCACTCATACAGAAAATATGTAACCTAACTAGTGAACTACACGTTAACCAATGATATGACAGCTACACTACCGAGGTTTTCACTCACTTTACTCAATGTAATAAATAAGTTAAAACTTTCTCTTTAATTCATTCAGTGTTTGACAAACTTTACCTACAACCTCCCTCCAGCAGCCGTGATTCATGATCAATTTTTGATTTTGAACGGCAACTTCTCGGAGCTTGGCCGTCATGAGCTCTACGACCCTCCCACCGAGAAGAAACATCCAATCAACAGGCGAGCTTCTTTTAGGAATTGATTGGCTCTTTTGCCCCATTGTTCGCATTTGTGTTCGGACCATGTTAGGAGACGTTCAGACCTCTGTTAGGAAGTGTTTGGACCTCGTTCAGAAGTGTTCAGACCTGTTTAGGAAAGCGTTCGAACCCGCTTGACCGCCCGATCGCTGCAAGCGGCGGCCACAACAATGCTCCTGGAACCTCACGCGAAGGTGGCTAGGCCACCGTCTGTTGATTACAGGGGTCTCAAATTACCTGAGGGCGGCAGGAGGTAATAGTCTGGGTGTGGCTGGGCCGCATCAGGTATTCCACTATAAAAGCTTTGTTAAAAAAAAATCTAATCTTTTCAAACATCACTACTAACAGTTCTTTAGCTATAATGGTTTCTTCTGAACATGAACGGTTCTTCTGAACATGGCTTCTCCTGCCTACTTCTTGCTGCCAGAGACCTGGCAGCGCTTCCTCTCACATAGCTGAGCCACATTTGGCTTGAGGGAGGAAGCAGTTGAGACCCTCACTATGGCTTGAAGATGATCGTCAGTTAGGACCTGTACTTGGACTTATTGAAGTTATAGAAAAACTTTTTGCACAAATATGTGTTCCCAAAAAGGCACAGGCTCAGAGGAGCCGGGGGTCAGTTTTCTCAAAAATTGCCCAAGCTTGTCTGCTTTTCCACTCACCTGCCTGAACTTGGCTTTGAGCTCCATTTAAAGCACAGGAAGGGTTCTACGAGTTCTGCAAGTCCTGTGAGTTCTGTGAGTTCAGACATACTTTGGGAAACTTGTTTGATGTAACAGCTAGTGAGCGTGCTTGTGAGATCACTGTGCTTAAACTTGTATGTACAATTGATCCGTCATTGGCTAAGTTGAGAAGCAAGTACAATAAATGTTCAATGTTTGTCTAACAACGATCTTTGGAGTGAAGTATGTGCTGAAGAGTCAGGAGCGTCAGATTCGAGTAAGATCACCTCTACATTAGTAAGAAACCGTGTGCCTCTACATGGGCTAAGCACTATTAAGAGAATGATGGAAAGAAGGGTTGCTTCAGATGTTGATCCAGACAGCGTGACGGACCAACAGGCAAAGCCAAGCAGCGAAGCCACTGAGGAGGCCTCACAGATGGTATGTGAAGATGCTTTGCGGAGTCTGAAGAACAAAAGAAAGGCCAAGTTTGATCAGCTGCTGAGACAAAGGAGCAAGATCCACCAGTTCATGAATGAAGAATGCTATTCGGTTGTGGAGGACAGGATGTTACCAGGGTTCTACCAGCTGCTTAAAGAGTTATGTGATATAAATGACTCACTCAAGGAAACTTACCAAGAGCGTAAGCTATTGCTCCCGAGGACAGTGTGTCTGTAGCATCCACAAGGAGATCTAAGAAATCTAGAACGAGTTCTGTCACATCTTCAACTACAAAGGCATGCCTTAAGGCCGAAATAGAAAGAGCTGAGCTATTAGCAAGGGCAGAAGCCTTAAGGCAAAGACACGCAATAGAGCAAGAAGAAGCTAGGCTTAGGGCGTTAAGGGTGCAGGAGGAGGCTAAATTTAAGGCAGAAAAAGAAGAATTGGAAATGAACGCCGCTCTTGCAGCTGCTAACACACGAAGTCAGATCATAAATAAACGTGCAGGCCTCACTGAGTCACGTGGTCCAAATGTTGGCACTGATGACTTCCATCTTAGTCAGGCAAAGACGACGTATGCTGGGGAAGAGGTACCTGTTGTCGGTAATGTGGCTGTTCAGATTGAAAGGGCAAGAGAAGAAGCTGTAAGGGGGTACAGATATGGGTACAGTACAGATTACAGTGGGGAAGTAACGACTGGGGCTCGCGGCTGTGATACCCAAGCAAGGGCTGTTAATCAGCTTCCAGAATCAATGTTTAGTGGTGCTCAGTGTCAAACCGACCGTAATGAAGTTCCGGATAAACAACTCAGGGTTTATGCTAACCCTCCTCAAGCGATTCCTATCTTTAGTGGAGATCCTTTAGACTATGATGTTTTCATCAAAGCATTTGAGAACGCGGTGAAGAATAACGGGGGGGATGACAGTCAGCGACTCTATCTGCTGCACCAGCACACGAGAGGACAACCTAAGGAGATTGTGCAAAGTTGCTTTAGCATGCAACCAAGCGAAGGATATCACAGGGCCAGGTTTCTTTTAAAGAAGCACTTTGGTAATGAATATACAGTTGCAGCAGCCTACATGGAAAAGGTTTTGAATTCCATATAAGTTGAGAGAGAAGTGGAGGGATGTGGCTCATGACCTGAATGAAAACCACAACCGTAGGGCTACGTTTGCAGATGTAGTTAAGTTTATCACTGATGTATCAGAGAAATCACTGCATCCTTGCTACGGGGACTTAGGAAGACTTAAAGAACACTTAAAAGGGCCTGCAGCTGCGTTTGGGAAAGTAAGTGGCATGAAAAAGAGTTTTACCACTACTGCAAAGCAAGTTACTACTCAAAGGGATGCAAGTATAGAGCCTGGTTGTAGTAAGACAAGCCCTTCCAATACTACCAAAGCCTCACCCAAGCCTATCACTACCATCAAAGCCTCACCTGAGTCTTGTCTCTTTTGCCACGAGGGACATACATTCGACCATTGTCAAAAACTACAAAATACGCCTTACAAAGAGAAGATAGAGTTTCTCAGGAAGGAAGGTTTATGTTTCAGATGTTTAAAATCGGGGCATACGAGCAGGCACTGCCAGGAAATGGTAACCCTGTAGAAAGGGTATTGGGCGTGCAATGGTGCATTCTGTCTGATCAATTCAAGTTCAGGGTCGTTATTCAAAGTAAGCCCCCCACAAGAAGAGGGATTTTATCCATGTTGAGCTCAGTGTACGATCCATTGGGAATGAAGTTGGGATGGGATGAAACGGTGCCTGAACATCTTGCCCAAATGTAGTCTCAGTGAGTGCAAGGTCTTGAGCAGCTAACTGACTTTGGAATTGAGAGATGTTTCAAGCCAAAAGACTTGATGTTTGGTCCGACTGTGTCCGCTCAACTGCATAATTTTGCAGACGCTAGTGAGAATGGCTATGGGACAGTAACATACTAGTCCAGCGTAACATCGGTAACCAAGCTCACAGCGCCTTTGTGTTGGGAAAGGCAAGGGTTGCCCCCTTAAAACCCATGACTATCCCTCGTCTGGAGCTTACTGCAGCAACCTTAGCAGTTCGCATAGACAAAATGCTAAGCAAGGAGTTGGAACTACCACTGAAAGACTCTGTGTACTGGACTGACAGTACAGCGGTGCTAAAGTACATCAGCAATGAAACATCAAGGTTTCGCACGTTTGTAGCTAACAGGGTGTCAGTGATTCAGCAGACCTCAACAGTCTCTCAGTGGAACTACGTAAACTCTCAGCTTAATCCGGCAGATGGTGCATCAAGGGGACAGAAAGTGAAAGCCTTTCTGCGAAACAAGCTGTGGGTATCCGGACCGGACTTTCTTACACAGGCAGTCGGGAATTGGCCACGGAACCCAGACTCTCAAGAGACTGATCTGGATGTAGCCGATCCTGAAGTGAATAGAAATGTCACGGTGAATGTTCTTGCAGTTGAAGAAAGCACTGACATAGTACAAAGGTTGGTGGAGTACTACTCATCATGGACACGCTTAAAACAGGCCGTGGCGTGGTTTCTGAGATTGAAAGATATGCTTCATCATCCAGAAGAAGAAAGGGGCTGTTACAAACTACCGTCCAAAATATCCAGCTTTGGAGGAAAAAGCTGAACTACAAGACAATAAAAAAGAACCTAACTGTAGATGAGCTCAAGGAAGCAGAGGTAGACATAATTCGTCATTGCCAGCGGAAGAGCTTTCCGGATGAAATCTCATCTCTGCTAAAAGGGGAAGCAGTAAAATGTAGCAGTCACATACATAGACTAAATCCGGTGCTTCAGGATGGAACTCTTCGCGTAGGTGGACGGCTCAGCAGAGCTGCCATGCCTGAAGAATCCAAGCATCCCGCTATTCTGGCTAACAATCATCGAGTATCTCAGCTTATACTGCAGGACATCCATGAACGGATAGTGGTGGTCGCAACCATGTCTTGTCTACTTTGCGTCAAAGATACTGGATACCAAATGCAATCTCAGCCATCAGAAAGATTTTATCCAGCTGTCGCACCTGTCGAAGATTACATGGAGCAACTGGGCGGCAACAAATGGCAGACCTCCCTCATAGTAGGGTCTTACCTGATGAACCACCGTTTACTAGAACAGGTGTCGATAGCTTTGGTCCCTTTACTATAAAACGAGGAAGAACAACTGCAAAAAGGTATGGTGTCATATTCACATGTATGGCTACCAGAGCTGTTCACATAGAGGTGGCAGCGTCATTGGACACGGATTCATTCATTAATGCACTTCGACGTTTTATTGCAAGAAGAGGTCAAGTTTTAGAAATTCACTCAGATAATGGAACAAACTTTTTTGGTGCTGAGAGAGAACTCAAAAGGTCTCTAGAAGAGTGGAACACGTCAAAATTTAAAATAGGCTGACTCAGAGTGGTATCAAGTGGATGTTTAATCCTCCATCTGCTTCACAATTTGGAGGGGTATGGGAACGTCTAATTCGATCTGTTAGAAAGGTGCTCAGCGCTACATTGAAGGATCAACGTTTGGATGAAGAGGGTCTGCAGACATTGCTCTGCGAGGTGGAAGCCATTCTAAATAGTCGGCCAATAACTACACCTTCTGATGATCCGAATAACTTGGAGGCTTTGACGCCAAATCCCCTTCTCCTAAAAACCCAGCCTTCGATACCTCAGGGAGTTTTCCAGGAAGATGATCTTTACAGCTGCGTAGATGGAGACAAGTCCAGTATATGGCAGATCTCTTTTGAAAACGTTGGGTTAAAGAATATCTACCTGAGCTTCAAAGGCGGCAAAAATGGACACATGCAAAGCGTAATTTTGTTCCTGGGGACATTGTGTTGATTGTGGATGAGTCAGCGCCTCGTAACTCCTGGGTGATTGGTAGGATCATCCACACAATACAGGATGAGCGAGGTTTAGCCCGTCAGGTTTGTATCAAGACGAGGACCAACGAGTTCGATAGACCCATAACCAAGGTCTGTCTTCTCCAGGAATCTGAGTGAAACAGTGGTAAAGACTGATCTCCTACGGTGTGTTAAGTGCTGGCAACCTCTGGCACCAGAAGAAAGAAGAAAGAACACCATAGAAGAATAGTCATGTTTGTGGATTATTGTTTTATTATTATTATTGTATTATTGTTTTGGGTTTGTGCAAAGTAATTGTTTCCAACATTAAATGTCTAATATTGGAGCACAATTAGGGCCCGTGTATGTATGAGCCAACCAAGGGGGTTAGTTTAGTTACTTGTTTTATGTAATGTTTGCTTGTGTGTAATGTAATTGTTTATGTAATGTGCGTTTGTGATGTGCCTATGTACTGATGATTGTCTTTAGTGACATCATATGGCTTTGATAGTGTGCCTTTGATGATTGCCTTTGTAGATTACCTTTAAGTTTGTTGACCAGTGGTCAAGGAAACAATGCAATGCTAAGGGTTTGATAAGGAGATATGCAGTTTTTAGCTCAGCTACTAAAGGGTGTAAACAGGACACAGTAACTGAAGCAGAGGAAGTGATTACAAGAAAGCAAGAGAGTTTAGGTCAGCTACTGAAGGGTGCAGACGTGACACAGTAACTGAAGCAGAGGAACTCTAACTACAAGAAAGGTGTGGACCGCAACAAGGTAGAAGAAAAGGGTTCTGTGTGTAGCTGTAGAGGCACACGGTGTCTTACCGAGTTCTACGAGTTCTGCAAGTCCTGTGAGTTCAGACATACTTTGGGAAACTTGTTTGATGAAACAGCTAGTGAGCGTTCTTGTGAGATCACTGTGCTTAAAGTTGTATGTACAATTGATCCGACATTGGCTAAGTTGAGAAGCAAGTACAATAAATGTTCAATGTTTGTCTAACAACGATCTCTGGAGTGAAGTATGTGCTGAAGAGTCAGGAGTGTCAGATTCGAGTAAGATCACCTCTACACCCAAGTGAGGAGAATGAGAGGGATTGTAACTAACAAGGGGCTTTTATTGGCTTTATTGAGACTTAAATGGTGAACAGAAGTTGCTCCTAACAGGAGGATACTAGAAAGCCGATTCAGAACAGATTCAGGGTGGGGGACTGGAGGGGGGCTTGGGCTGAAGCTCTCCGGGGACAGACAGGAGGCCCAGCAGGGAGCCAGGCAGGTGGCCGGCGGCGACGGCAGAAGCCCTCCGGGGGCCGGACAGGAGGCCAGCGACGATGACTGGAACCCCGTAGAGGGGAACCAGGAGCTGGACCAAAGGGAGCGTCGTCCGACCTGGAGCCAGGAGCAGAGCCAGGACCAGAGTCGAGGCTGGGCGAGGCGGCTAGCGACCCGGAGGCAGGTGCCATAGCAGGACTTGAGTCGAAGCCGGACGAGGCATCGAGTGACCCGGAGGCAGGTGCCATAGCAGGGTCGGCATCGGGGCCCGGCGGAGCACTGACCGGTCTGAAGTCCACTCCCCCAAGAAGCCGCCCCAGAACAGGAGCAGAGGTGGCGGCGTCGACCCGCACCGGAACAGGGGCAGGAGTAGGAACTGCAGGAGCGGGTGCAGATGCAGGTGCAGGGCCAGTAGGAGAAGGTGCAGGAACTGGACCGAGGCCAGAATCGGAGGTGGTGGTGGCCCATGCAGAGATAGGAGCAGGTAGAGGGGAATTATTGCCTAATCCAGGATTCGATGTCTCGCTGAGCGTTTCTTGTGTAGGGAGGGTCCAGCTACCTGTGGTTCAGTGGCGGACTGGTCTGTGACACTCAAGACCGAGTGAGGGAGAGTGTCGACCTGACATGAAGCTAGCCCAGAAACAGGGGCTGACATCTCAGGTGTCAGAGGAGTAGGCTCTACAGGAAACAGAACTGGAACAGGTGGGCAGCAGGCCTGCCTAGGGGCAGGCAGTGCTGTGGCAGACTCAGGGGTAGTGTCAGGGGCAGAGGGAGAGTCAGCCGGCCCAGAAATACACTCAGGAATAGGAGCAGACTGAGGGGAATCAGGGACAAGCGATTTGGTCTGAGGTTTGGACCTCCTTCTATGTCTGAGGCCCATGAAATAATAAGGGGCAATGTACCTAACTGAATAACAAGGACTGGGGTCTTAAAAAAATAATCTTGAGAGTCTGACTGCTCCCTAATCTGAAGCCAAAATTTGATTGACAGATTCATGGTTTGCCCCTTACACACTTCTCAGGGTCCAATATCTTGCCAGATCCTACTGTCACTGTTTGGTTAAGGGAGGACCCAAGTGAGGAGACTGTGAGAGGGATTGCAAATAACAAGGGGCTTTTATTGACAGAAACTTAAATGGTGAACAGAAGTCACTCCTAACAGGAGAATACTAGAAACCAGATTCAGAACAGATTCAGACTAACAACTAACCACAGGACCAGCACACTAGGGGAGTTAACTTAATAGAATCTAAGGTGACAACAGAGTGGACGTTGAAAACAAGAGGGAAGGAGAATTTACCAAAATAAACAGCTAAGGCTCAGGGACAAGTTAGGCTAGGAAATTAGAGAATAAAAAACAAAACAAAACCTACTAAATAAATAAGGCACAGATAAACGTAAAACTACTAAAGCAGGTAAACACAAGGGGAAGGCTAAGGAGACTAACAGGAATATAAAAGGACACAAACTACAGAACAAAGGAACACACGTAGTAATAATTAAAAGTAAAACAAAGCACGACTTAAAACACACTGGAAGGGAAAGATACCAAATTAACAGAGTTGGGGGAGCACATAAACTAACACAAGAACTAAGGGGAGTCAGACACGAACAAACTGAGCATAAAGCTCTGGCAAACTGAAGAACACACAAGCATTCCTAAAACACAAAAAAACAGGATCAAAACAAGTGGAGAAAACTAGAGACTAGACCAAAACACTGAATTAAACAAAAGGCAAACCTCAGACCAAAAACGACACAAAAGCACACGGTCCAGGATTAAAGAGTCCATGAAGCCAAGAAAGTCCAAGAAACACAAAGTCGAGTTTTTCCAAAAGTCCAGAGTCTACTGTGGGGTTGGTGAGGGTGACGACAACGACGACAAGGGGTGTGAAGGGAAGACTGAACTTAAATAGAGGAGGGAACAGGTACAAACAATGAGGGACAACGAGGGTAAAGCTGGGCAAAGGAACCAGGCATAAGAAGTAGGGAGAAGGAGCCACAAAATAAAAGTCCAAAAACAGGAAGTGCACTGGGACCATGACACCCCATAGATTCAGCTGTACGTCCTACTCAACACCGATGTTCCATTGACTATACAACTGAGGCAGGTAAGCCCTTGATGAGGCTCCAGCCTGACTCTAAAGTGGGACGCCAGGTGGGAGCTGGCTGAATGGCCCCATCGAAGGTCCACACCCCTTAGTGACATCGTCAACGGAACATCGGTGTTGGTCCTTAACGCTAGTAACATTGACTTCGTCCAGCTCGAAGTCAAACATACTCATTTCAAACACAGTAACAAGTAGTAATTCTATGACGGCTATGTGATGTTACACGGGCGCTTCCATAGCTTTGCAAAGTTTCTCTCCTTGCATCAAGCCCAGCTGATGGCCCACCCCCGGGAGCCATATACTCCACTGTGATTGGTAGGTTCCTTCAGCTCCAGCTTGCACAAAAAAGGAACTTTCCTCACACAACGCGGTAAAGTGCCATTCATATAAAACTCGCGGGCCGCACTAACATTAAATTTTCATATCGTCCTGCGGGCCACAAAATATTGTCTCGCGGACCGCGATTGGACCCCGGGCTGCAAGTCTGAGACGCCTGTGTTAGATCTTAGTGCTGCATTTGACACAATTGATCACAACATTTTATTGCAGAGACTGGAACATGAGTTGGGATTCAAGGAGCTGCACTAGGTTGGTTTAAATCTGATCTATCTGATAGATTTAAATTTACTCATGTTAATGATGAATCCTCCATGCAAACAAAGGTTAGCTATGGAGTTCCACAAGGCTCTGTGTTAGGACCAATACTTTTTACTTTATATATATATGTCTCCTTTAAGCAACATTTATAGAAAGCACTCCATAAATTTCCATTGCTATGCTGATGATACCCAGCTATATTTATCTATGGAACCAGATGAAAAAAATCAAATTAATCAAGCTTCAAGCATGTCTACAAGACATTAAGGCCTGGATGTCCTAAATTTTTTTACTTCTAAACTGACAAACTGACAAAACTGAAGTCCTAATATTTGGGCCCATAAATCTCAGAAATATGATGTCCAACCATATTGTTACTCTAGATGGAAAAAGTCTGGCCTCCAGTACTACTGCAAAGAACCTAGTTATTTTTGACCAGGATTTGTCCTTTACCTCACACATTGCCAAAATTAGGAGCATCCTGTCTCAAAATGATGCCGAAAAACTGGTCCATGCATTTGTTACCTCTAGGTTGGACTACTGTAACTCCCTACTTTCAGGATGCCCCAGTAACTCCCTAAAGAACCTGCAATTAATCCAAAATGCTGCAGCAAGACTGCTGACTGGAACAAGCAAGAGAGATCATATTTCACCTTCACTAGCTTCTCTTCTAAACTGACAAACTGACAAAACTGAAGTCCTAATATTTGGGCCCATAAATCTCAGAAATATGATGTCCAACCATATTGTTACTCTAGATGGAAAAAGTCTGGCCTCCAGTACTACTGCAAAGAACCTAGTTATTTTTGACCAGGATTTGTCCTTTACCTCACACATTGCCAAAATTAGGAGCATCCTGTCTCAAAATGATGCCGAAAAACTGGTCCATGCATTTGTTACCTCTAGGTTGGACTACTGTAACTCCCTACTTTCAGGATGCCCCAGTAACTCCCTAAAGAACCTGCAATTAATCCAAAATGCTGCAGCAAGACTGCTGACTGGAACAAGCAAGAGAGATCATATTTCACCTTCACTAGCTTCTCTCCATTGACTTCCCATTAAATTTAGAATAGAATTTAAAACCCTGCTTCGTACATATAAAGCTCTGAATGGTCAGGCTCCATCATATATAGAAGACCTCATAGTTCCATATCATCCCAGCAGACCACTTTGATCTCAGAATGCAGGCCTACTTGTGGTTCCCAGAATTTCCAAAGGTAGAATGGGAGGTAGAACCTTTAGCTATCAAGCGCCTCTGCTGTGGAACCAGCTCCTAGTTCAGATTCGGGAAGCAGACACCCTCTCTACTTTTAAGTCTAGGCTTAAAACCTTCCTCTTTAATAAAGCATATAGTTAGTTATAGTTATGCTGCTATAGGCTTAGACTGCTGGGGGACCCACCCCCCGATGCACTGAGCTCCTTTCCTCCTCTTGACCCTCTCTCCTCTCCTCTCACCCCACAAGTGTCACTACTGTATGTCATTAACTCTGTGTGTTTTCTCCCGTAGTTGTCCTTTGTCCTTCTTTGTCCCCCTCTCTCTGTCCCTTTCTGCAGGTGTCCCCGGCTTTGAAGCTGTGTGTCTTCCAGCGTGTAACTACTGGTCCTACCACCCTGCCCGATGTTTTGTTGTTGCTTTTTGTTGCTCTGTTCTTTTCTCTCTTCACTTTCCGCTCACCCCAACCGGTCAAGGCAGATGGCCGTCCACCCTTAGCCTGGTTCTGCTGGAGGTTTCTTCTGTTATGGGGAGTTTTTCCCCTCCACTGTTGCCTATGGCTTGCTCCAGGGGGAATTGTTGGGTTCTCTCTATACATCTTTATAATCTTGACTTTAGTCTGTACAGTGCCCTGAGATGACTTTGTTGTGAATTGGCGCTATATAAATAAAGTTGAATTGAATTGAATGTACTCGAATGTTAAAGAGACCTACATCTCTTCTGCCCTTCCGCCCCTGGGCAGGTCTGACCACAACCTGATCCACCACCAAAACAGTAAAAATGCCCAGCAGTGACGTTTTGAGTCACAGGGTGAAGACATTGGTGGACTGACAGGCTGCATTATAGATTAAATCAACTTCTGTGTTGACATCTGTGTACCAACAAAAACTGTCCATTGCTTCCCAAACAACAAGCCATGGGTCACCCAAGCACATTAAAGTAATCCTAAATGAGAATTTCCCCATGGGATCAATAAAGTTGTTTGAATCTGAATCTTTAACTGCATACGCTGCAAGTCTTACCGGTTATCTAGTTAACTCGCTGACAGCTTCCCCGGGTAAACTTTCTGGTTGATCTATTTAATTTTCTACCAGCAAACCAGGTGTTTTCTCTGGCGGCTTTATTAGCTATATTTCCATGTTGTTTTACTACACTGTGCCCCCTTTCACACACACAAACTGGGTTTAGCAGTAACAATAACAGCTAAAAGTAGAGTAACGAACTGCTAGAGCTCGTCCAAATTAAATATATACGTTTTACCTGACTTTACTGATTTAAATTGACCATTTGTTATATTTATCATTATTTTAAATAGCCTGTAGATTGCTTATGCTATTCGCTAGTGCTGGCGGCGAATCGCTAACGCTGTTAATTACTAACGCTAAGCGTTGCTGCTAATCGCTGCCAGTTCATAGACATATCCCCAACTCAACTACATTTTAACACATGCTTATTGTTCTCGTGTGTTTTATAAAACCATAACAGTAAGTTATTTCAGTGCTGGGTACACTGATGCTATTATTAGGGCATATGCAATAAATCCTTGGTGTGCAACTTTCGGATAAAGTTACAAAGTTCCGTCTGAGGTCGACAGTCACCATCTCGTCTGCAGTCTGCTAGAAGAGAAACTGACAGAGCGACAGCAACTGATGAGCAGCAGAGGGAGAAGTTGCAGCCTTCATTTTTCATTTTTGTTTTTGTTTTCAATGTGATGTTGCTCTGTAGTTTTGTAAAGAAAAACAGTACCTACTATAATGCCTACCATAGTACCTCACTGGTGCTTATGAACAACATTACTGGAGACACGCTCTTGTGGAGTTTACTGCTCTTACGAAGGATTAGATACAAGAGGAGGGAGAGAAAAAAACTATGCAAATGAGCCAAACAACATTTCAAGTTTTTGAAAGTATGTGGCCTCATTCTTCTTGGGCTTTTGCAAAATATACGCAATTTGAGCCAGCTGGTTCCTATTGTAGGCGTAAACCTGAAAAACACTCTTACACTGTTTTCATAGAAAGTCGACCTTAAATCCAAATTAAATTGATTGTTTTTCTATTATTCTGCTCATATAAGCTACTTTCAGTGTCTCCAGGTGATCATGGACTTTATAGAGCCCATCTTGTCCATAGCCTCACAGATCTACAGCCTGGCTGAAAATGTGAAGGGCAACAAGAGGCGGTGTTGCAGTGTTTCTGACCGAGTCAAAGCTCTGGAACAGCTGGTTAAGTTAATCGATTCCAGGGAGAGAGCGGAAAACTCTGCTGATGTAGAAACAGCACTTAAGGAACTCTGCCTCACTCTACTGTCCGCAAAGGAGCTCTTTGAGAAATACGTCTCGGCCAACTGGGTGGAGCGCATCCTGATCCCCAATCAGCCTCATTCCATTTACCTGTTGCTTCCCCTTATATGCTCCGTTCACCCTTCCCTCTCTGCCAGATCGTCTTTCCTACCTTCCTGGTGACAAGCCTATCTCTGGTCCTGAAAATCCTCGCTAAAGTTCTAGTTTGAGTTTATGTCTGTTTCTTCTGAAAATTCCTACGTTAGTTTTTTTTTTGAGAGCCTATGTTCTGTTGCTACTTTGTTTTACCTGCTTGCCTGATGACAGCGTCCCAGTGGACGCCTGTTTGTGTTTTCCTACCTGGTAAATTTGTTTTTGGAAGAAGCTTTTTGTATTAACCTTTTTAAGCAGGGTCTGATTTATAGTCTGCTCTCCTGCGTTTTTCTGTTGCTACTTGTTTTAGTTGTCACTTTGCTTTTGTACTTTGTTCGGGTCTTCCCGTTTTTGTTTTCCTTGTTTTCTGCCAGCCGCCTTAAGTTGTCCTCCCTCCCTTCCTGATCTCCTGCTGTGCTCCTCTCCTGCCCTGCCTGATCTCCGCCGTAGCTCAACACCTCCGCCCTCAGTAAGATCTCTGATCCTGCCTATTTTTCCCCGTGCCAGGACCAATACTTTTTACTTTATAAATGTCTCCTTTAGGCAACATTATTAGAAAAACCACCATAAATTGCTATGCTGATGATACCCAGCTATATTTATCTATGGCACCAGATGAAAATAATCAGATAATAAGACTTCAAATATGCCTACAAGACATAAAGGCCTGGATGTCCCACAATTTTTTACTTCTAAACTCAGACAAAACTGAAGTCTTAGTGATTGTGGCCCAAAAATCTCAGAAATATAATGTCCAACCATATTGTTACTTTATATATAAATAAAGTTGAATTGAATTGAATGTACTCGAATGTTAAAGAGATCTACATCTCTTCTGCTATTCCGCCCCTGGGCAGGTCTGACCACAAACAGAAGAAGATCAGGGTTAGTCAGTGGCATTTCTTGAAGATCAGGTCTAGGGGTACTGACCTGTTGAAGAGAAGCAATACAGTTATGAGGTTCAACATCATCAGGAGGAGGCAGAAGTAACAGGACTTCAGCCAGACTCATCACAAACATTGGCACTCCACAGGGTTGTTTACTCAGCCCCATCCTCTACACCCTGTTCACCTATGACTGTGTCGCCTCCCACAAGGACAACATCATCCTGAAGTTCGCGGACGACACCGCAGTGATAGGACGCATTGCTGGCGGTGACGAGGCAGCCTACAGGAGGGAGGTGGCCAGTCTGGTGTCATGGTGTGGAGACAACAACCTCACCCTCAACACGGACAAGACGAAGGAAATGATAGTGGACATGCGAAAGGAGAGGAGAACGCATCAGCCACTGTTCATCCGGGAGCTTGAAGTGGAGAGGGTGAGCAGCTTTAAATACCTGGGTGTCCACATCACTGAGGACCTCACTTGGACACCTCACGTCACGCAGCTGGTCAAGAAGGCCCAACAGCAGCTGTATTTTTTGAGGAGGCTGAGGAAGTTTGGCATGTCGCCTAAGATCCTCAGCAACTTCTACAGCTGCGTCATTGAGAGTGTCCTGACCAACTGCATCACGGTGTGGTACGGCAGCACTACTGCCATGGACCGCAAACGCCTGCAGAGAGTGGTGAAGACTGCACAGAAGATCACCAGGACTCCACTGCCCTCTCTGCAGAGCATCTACCACCGCAGAGTCCACAGGAGAGCTGCGTCCATACTCAAAGACCCTTCCCACCCCCAGCACGGACTGTTCACACTTCTACCCTCAGGACGGAGGTACAGAAGTGTGAAATGTAGAACCTCAAGGCTGAAGAACTCTTTCTTCCCCTCTGCCATCAGAATCCTAAAGAGCTGACAGGAGTTGCAACCATGAACATAACATAACATAACTGTTACATGGACACAACTGTTTACATGAACACAACTGTTTACGAATCACATTTTGTATTTGCACATTAATTTTTTTTTCAGAATTGCACTACCGCACTGAGAACGGCACTACCTCACTTTATTGCCTTACTCAGAACTGCACTACCTCACTTTATTGCCTTTTTAAGAACTGCACTACCTCACCTTTATTGCCTTATTGCTCTTATTTTGTTTGCGCTTATTTTTTTATTTTATTTCAATTTTTTGTCAATTCTCATTTTACTTACTGTGTGACATTCAGAGTGGAGGGCAAAGTAACAATTTCATTGTACAGGGAAAAATGCGTTCTATCTGTGCATATGACAATCTTCTTCTTTTCCTTTCGGCTGCTCCCTTTCAGGGGTCGCCACAGCGAATCATGTGCCTCCATCTAACTCTATCCTCTGCATCCTCTTCACTCACACCAACTAACTTCATGTCCTCCCTCACTACATCCATAAATCTCCTCTTTGGTCTTCCTCTAGACCTCCTGCCTGGCAGCTCCAACCTCAGCATCCTTCTACCGATATATTCACAGTTTCTCCTCTGAACGTGTCCAAACCACCTCAATCTGGCCTCTCTGACTTTATCTCCAAAACATCTAACATGAGCTGTCCCTCTGATGTACTCATTCCTGATCCTGTCCATCCTCGTCACTCCCAAAGAGAACCTCAACATCTTAAGCTCTGCTACCTCCAACTCTGCCTCCTGTCTTTTCTTCAGTGCCACTGTCTCTAAGCCGAACAACATTGCTGGTCTCACCACCGTCTTGAACACCTTTCCTTTCATTCTCGCTGATACTCTTTTATCACACAACACACCTGACACTTTTCTCCACCCATTCCAACCTGCCTGCACTCGCCTCTTCACCTCTTTTCCACACTCACCGTTGCTCTGAACCGTTGACCCTAAGTACTTAAAGTCCTGCACCTTCTTCACCTCTGCTCCCTGTAACCTCACCATTCCACCTGGGTCCCTCTCATTGACACACATGTATTCTGTCTTGCTGCGGCTAAGCTTCATTCCTCTGTTTTCCAGAGCAGACCTCCACCTCTCTAGATTTTCCTCCACCTGCTCCCTGCTCTCACTACAAATAACAATGTCATCTGCAAACATCATAGTCCAGGAGATTCTTGTCTAACCTCATCTGTCAGTCTGTCCATCACCAGAGCAAACAAGAAGGGCTCAAAGCCGATCCTTGATGCAGACCCACCTCCACCTTGAACTCCTCTGTCACACCTACAGCACACCTCACCACTGTCTTACAGCTCTCATACATGTCCTGCACCACTCTAACATACTTCTCTGCCACTCCAGACGTCCTCATACAATACCACAGCTCCTCTCTCGGCACCCTGTCATACGCTTTTCTAAATCTACGAAGACACAATGCAACTCCCTATGACCCTCTCTGTACTTCTCCATCAGCGTCCTCAAAGCAAATACTGCATCTGTTGTACTCTTTCTAGGCATGAAACCATATTGCTGCTCACAAATGTTCACCTCTGCCCTTAGCCTAGCTTCCAGTACTCTTTCCCACAACTTCATTGTGTGACTCATCAGCTTTATTCCTCTGTAGTTGCCACAGCTCTGCACATCTCCCTTGTTCTTAAAAATTGGTACCAGTACACTTTTCCTCCAGTCCTCTGGCATCCTCTCACTCTCAAGATCTTGTTAAACAAACTAGTCAAAAACTCTACTGCCACCTCTCCTAGACACTTCCATACCTCCACAGGTATGTCATCAGGACCAACTGCCTTTCCGCTCTTCATCCTCTTCAATGTCCTCCTCACTTCACTCTTACTAATCTTTGCTACTTCCTGCTCCACACCAGTCACCTCTTCTACTCTTCGTTCCCTTTCATTTTCCTCGTTCATCAACTCTTCAAAGTACTCCTTCCATCTTCCCATCACACTCCTGGCACCTGTCAATACATTTCCATCCTTATCTTTAATCACCCTAACCTGCTGCACATCCTTTCCATCTCTATCTCTTTGTCTGGCCAACCTGTACAAATCCACCTCTCCCTCTTTAGTGTCCAACCTAGCATACAAGTCCTCATATGCTCTTTGTTTGGCCTTTGCCACCTCTATCTTCACCTTACGCTGTATCTCCTGTACTCCTGTCTACTCTCTTCAGTCCTCTCAGTGTCCCACTTCTTCTTAGCTAACCTCTTTCTCTGTATACACTCCTGAACTTCCTCGTTCCACCACCAAGTCTCCTTGTCCGCTTTCCTCTTTCCAGATGACACACCGAGTACCCTCCTACCTGTCTCCTGATCAAATTAGCTGTAGTAGTCCAGTCATCTGGAAGCACCTCCAAACCACCCAGAGTCTGTCTCAGCTCCTCTCTGAAAACTAAACGACATTCTTCCTTTTCAACTTCCACCACTTTGTCCTCTGCTCTGCCTTAGTCCTCCTTATCTTCCTCACCACCAGTATCATTTTACACACCACCATCCTGTGTTGTCTGGCTACACTCTCCCTACCAATGCTTTACAATCACTGATCTCTTTCAGATTACAACGTCTACACAAGATGTAGTCTACCTGAGTGCTTCTCCCTCCGCTCTTGTACGTCACCCTATGTTCCTGCCTCTTCTGAAAGAAAGTGTTTACTACAGCCATTTCCATCCTCTTTGCAAAGTCAACCACCATCTGACCTTCTGCGTTCCTGTCCTGAACACCAAACCTGCCCATAACTGTCTCATCACCTCTGTTCCCTTCACCTACATGCCCATTGAAATCTGCACCAATGACAACTCTCTCACCTCTGGGGATGCTCTGCATCACTTCATCTAACTCACTCCAGAATTTCTCCTTCTCTTCTAACTCACATCCTACCTGTGGGGCATAACCACTCACAACATTGAACAACACCCTTCAACTTCCAGCTTCAGACTCATCAACCTGTCTGATACTCTTTTCACCTCTAGAACATTCCTCACAAAATCCTCTTTCAATATAACTCCTACTCCATTTCTCTTCCTATCTGACCCATGGTAAAACAACTTAAACCCTGCTCCTAAGCTTCTAGCCTTGCTACCTTTCCACCTGGTCTCCTGGACACACAGTATGTCCACCTTCCTTCTCTGCATCATGTCGATCAACTCCCTAGCCTTCCCTGTCATAGTACCAACATTCAAAGTCCCTACTGTCAGTCCTACATTCTTAGCTTTCCTCTTCTCTCTCTGCCTACGAACACACCTTCCTCCTCTTCTTCTTCGTCTTCGACCAACAGTAGTCCAATTTCCACCGGTACCCTGTAGGTCAACAGCACCGGTGGCGGTCGTTGTTAACCCGGGCCCCGACCGATCCGGTATGGAAGTCTTTGTCACGATTCGCATGTTTGGTTTGGCATGTGTTTTACGTCGGATGCCCTTCCTGCCACAACCCTCTGCATTTATCCAGACTTGGGACTGGCACAAGAAGACACTGGCTTGTGCCCCCTTGCGGTTGCATTATCTGTGCATATGACAATAAACACTTGGAATTGAATTTGAATTGAATTGAAGTGTGGCAGGATTAAGCACAGTGCATCGCTTTACTGTTATGTTAGGCATGTCCAAAAGCACAGTATTATATCTCAGCCAGCGGACTGTAGACAAATGTGAAGTCTTTTGTTCCAAAAGAATAATGGAAACAGCATGTGGAACAAGCAAAGTAAGATCAGAATATCCTACAATGTCACGTGATGCAAGAACAGCTTTTTCTGCTGCTGCCACAGCTCTCAAACAGCGAGGAAGACCAGCAGCAAATGTTTAGAAGAAAAATAGGCCACAGCCCTCAGTTTACCACCGTGTTGTTGCAAGAGAACAGAAGTCATACAGCTGTTTTTCTCATCCACAGTTTACACAAAGGGCTGTGTAGGATTGGGCAGACCAAGAGTGGGAGCTGACTGCAAGATAAGTTTCATATCAACAACAGCTTTATCTGCCTCCGGAGTCCAGGTGACTGTGTCATGTGATTTCAGTGATTTGCCATGAATCAATGCACTGAGAGGAGCTTCAAGAACAGCATAATTAGGTATAAAGTTTCTGAAGTAAGAGCACACTCCCAGGAAAGACATCATTTGTTTCTTAGTGACTGGTTTCGGTAGATTCTGAATAGCATCAACACGTTTTTCAGCAAGAAACTTTCCCTCCGCTGTGTTAACATGACCAAGAAAGAAAACTCTCCATTGTACAAACTGAAGTTTAGACAAGCTGGCTTTATGGCCTTCATCCGCCAAATGTTTAAGCAGAGCAAATTTATCCACCTCACACTGTTCACGTGTGGGACTGCAGATCATTATGTCATCAACATATTGCAACAAGGCAGAACCAGAAGTGAGAGTAAGAGATTCAAAACTTCTGCATAAAGCTTCATTGTATTTTTGTGGAGATTCACAGTAACCCTGTGCCATCCGGCTCCAGGTCCACATACGATCACCAAACCAAAAAGCAAACCAGAACTGACTTTCAGGATGAACAGGCACACTGAAAAACACATTTGCCAGGTCTACATAAGGGTTTGGAACATTGTTAGCTCTGGGCTGAATGCAGCATTTACTTCTTGCAGATCCTGAACAAAGCGCCACTCAGTGGGTTGGCTTTTGTCTTTGTCACACTCTTTAATGCTGGTACGGTCGCTTCCTCTGTTTCTGATAAGAAAGAGGAGCTGTGTGTGTGTGTGTGTGTGTGTGTGTGTGTGTGTGTGTGTGTGTGTGTGTGTATTTTCTCTGCTCAGGCATTAGAGAGACAGTGCGTGCAGCATGCAGAAGAGAGGTGAAGGACTGTCTATACGCACGAGCAGACGACGAAAACATCACAATTGATTCAGTCTCAAGTTGTTTCCAGTCATGCACAGAAGAACACTTTTTAACAAAATAGCCTACATTTTCACATTCATCTGATTCTGACTTGGCCAGTGAGATGTGGGGAACAGCATTTGAGACATCATAGAGACAATTTTGTTTCTCATTGACAGAGACAGACAGTGCACATCTGTGATGAGACCAATATCAAAACACTGTAGTTAATTTGTCAGACCTCACTGAATTCCATCTCTGTTCGTAAGGAACATCAGGGCCATGTGAAACATGCGCTGTACAATGTAAATCACCGTCTGACATGAACTCTGTGCTAATCAGAGACACCAAAGCACGTGCATGTGAGAGTAAGTCTCCAGACAAAACAGACCGCTGCAACTTCCATTCATACACATATAACAAAGAATCAGGACTGGTGTGTGTTTGCAAATCCAAATTACTGAATACTTGTATGCCCTCTGATGTCGGCATCAAACAAATCCCAAGTTTAATCATTAAATCAGGTCCTAACAGATTGACGGGGCACAATTTTGATAACATGAATGCATGTTTGAAAGGTATATCTTTAGAATCAACACAAGGCAATGCCTGGGTTAAATACTCTTTTTGCATTTTTCCAGAAACACCAACACTGTACACAAAGTTACCAGTCATTTTAGGAGATGTAACAAGTTCAGTTGCTTTTAATATTGACCTAGTTGACCTAGTTGACCTAGTCAGATGGCTTTGCTTTTGTTACCAAAAGTCGTCTCAGTTCTGCTCCCGTGGGTCTGAAATCTCTGCAGAATGTATAAAGTTAATGAGCAAAAATGACACCAGAGTCAACTGGATTAGGCAGGACTCCCTGCTGCACAGACGTCGTCATCAGTCCAGGCTCTGAAGACCAATTGCAAGCCCTCTGGTCCAGCCACTTCAATCATAGGTGCATTAAATTCAACTTTTCGGGTCTCCTCCTTCATCGATCTGGTTTGTATTTGGCTTGCCAATCCAGATGGTTCAGGAGAGGTGGCTGAATCGGATTCTGGATACTGTCCTCCTTCTGCTCCTTGATTTGGCTGTGGTGGTGCTGCTGACGGGCAGGAGTCCAGGTCGGTGTTCAGTTTCAGCGCTGTGATATCTGGGTAGATAGAAGACACACTGCGAGTATATGGTGGTAAAATGTGTTTGGATTTAACAGATTTATCTACTGCAGCATTATCTGTTCTATGCGGTTCCGTTGTCATAAGCTTTTTGCATTCTTTTTCTTTCCCTCCTCTCTGCTTCAGTTTACCACATATTCAAACATTCTTTATGTGTTATGCCCCTGGTCTAGGGGAACCTAGACATAACACGATGTGCGCCACCACTGCTTCCATTCCCAATCAAAACCAGACCAAGTGTTATAAACGGTAGCTATGTTATTCACTTCGAACGTGAGCAACAACAACAAACAAAAACTCTAACACTATCCCTGTCTTACCCAAACAACCAAATAAATGCAAACAAATGACAGGGTGCCTAGCCTGAACTCCTAACCCAAAACAGGAGAAAAGGTAGTAACAAAAAGGGCTTCTCACTCCTACTGTTGTTACGTGGTGCTCAATATTTTACAGTGAGTTATATTTAAAATTTTTACAGAAATATCCAAATTCACAAAACAAAGTGCGGAGCTCCCTGTAAGTCCAGTTGAGAGTCGCGAACAAAATGCTGGGTTGGTTTGGAGTGGTGGAGGTGGACCAGCTGGGGCTGCTGTCATCTTGCTATAAATGGAGAAGGACGCTCCATCCTGTCCAATCAGGTGGCGACAATGAGTATGAATGGACCAATCCGTGCCGACCACCTGTGGGTCAACCCCACCCCCTTAGACACACCCACACAAAAACACACCCACACAAAAAAACAGGAGGAGGAGAAAAACACAACATAACAATAACAAACATAATGACTCGGGTCATAACTTCGGTGGGTATGGGATTTAAACCTAAATACACTTCAAAATGTTGTAATGCCAGTAGCACAGCTAATGCCTCTTTTTCAATATGGAGCTGGTGTTTTTTGAACTTTTTAGAAAAGTAGCAAATTGGATCGTCTATACCAGCATCATCCTCCTGCAGGAGCACTGCACCTGCACCGAGAGCACTGGCATCTACTTACAACTTAAACGGATGCGTAAAGTTTGGGACGACTAGCACAGGGGCACTGCAGAGGAGAGCTTTAGCAGCTTGAAAAGCAGACTGACATTTCTCTGACCACTGATACGGGGTTTTGGGGCTTACCAGGCTAGTCAATGGAGCAGCGATGTCTGAGAAGTTTTTACAGAAGGCATGGTAATATCCAGCCATCCAGAGAAAGCGGTGGAGCTCATGGCACGTCTGGGAAGTCAAGGATGGCCTGAACTTTAGCAGCAACAGGGCACACTTGGCCCTGTCCTACTTGTTTGCCCAAGTAGGTAATGACCGCTTTCCCAAACTCACATTTCGCCAGGTTAAGAGTGAGGGAAGCAGCACGCAAGCGACTAAAAATTTCAAGGGTTTTCAGGTGCTCAGACCAGGTTGCTGAATAGGCCACTATGTCATCTAAGTATACTTCACATGTGTTCACACCTGAAAGCACTGTATTCATCAGCCGCTGGAAAGTGGCTGGGGCATTTCTCAATCCAAATGGCATAACTGTATACTGGAGGAAATGGTCTGGGGTGACAAAGGCACTAATTTCAGAGGCATGTGGTGTTAACGGGACCTGCCAGTACCCTTTTAGGAGGTCTAGTTTGGTGACATATTTGGCAGAACCAACATGGTCTACACAGTCATCCATACGTGCAAGCGGAAACGAGTCTGGTTTCGTGATAGCGTTTACTTTGCGGTAATCATTACAGAACCGGTGTGTCTGGTCTGGTTTGGGAACAAGAACAGAAGGTAAACTCCATGGACTATTACTGTGGACAGCAAAGCCATGGTCAGGGAGATACGTAACTTCTTGTTGCATCACTGTTCGTTTCGTGGGATGGACACAATACGCATGTTGTTTAATAGGTGTGTGTTCACCTGCATCAATGTCATGGCTAATTAGATGAGTTTGAGTGGGAATATCGTGGAATAAAGCCAGATTATTTTCGATTAGTTTTCTGATGTCAGATCTGGCCGGTTTGGGTAGGTTACTCAGGATTTCTATGTTTGGAAGGTGTGTACAGGAAGCCGAGCTATGTCTGTCACTTAAGCCATCATCTCTAGGATTGTATGGTGGGACAGACAAAGCGGAGACAGAGACAACAGGAACTATGGCAGAAGAAAATGCACCTTCCCATTCAGCATACTTTTTAAGCATGTTAATATGGCACACTCAAGTTTTTTTGTTGTGGTCAGGGGTTTGAATTACATAATCTGTTTCACTAAGTTTACGGTCAACCACATAGGGACCAGAAAACTTAGCTTGAAAGCCAGAACCAGCAATGGGCAGTAGAACTAACACACGGACACCTGGGTGAAAAATCTGCGCAACAGACTTTCTGTCATAATTTTCCTTCATCTTGGACTGAGCAGCTGAAAGCGATTCACGAGCTACATCACAGGCCTGATGTAGTCTCTCTCTAAATAAACTAACATAATCCAGAATGTTCATTTCTGGACTTGGCTTCTCTGAGAGCCATTTCTTACGGAGCAAACGCAATGGGCCATGCACAGTATGGCCAAAATCTAAATCGGATGGGCTAAAACCCAAAGACTCCTGACGAGTTTCCCGCACAGCAAATAGCAGCAGCAGTAACCCCTCATCCCACTAACGGTTAGAGTCAGTGCAGAACTTCCGAATCATGCTTTCCAACGTTTGGTTTAATCTTTCTAATGCGCCCTGACTCTCTGGATGATACGCGCTGGATTTTTGGTGCTTAATATTGAGCTCGATCATAACTTGTGCAAATATTTTATACATGAAGTTTGATCCTTGGTCACTCTGAATGTGCTTTGGTAGGCCAAATGTTGAGAAAAACTTGACCAGAGCTCTCACTATGGGACAAGCTTTCAACAAGCGTAGTGGCACAGCCTCAGGAAAACGCGTCGCCGCACACATTATTGTCAGGATGTATTGATTGCCGGATTTAGTTTTTGGTAATGGACCAACACAATCTACAATGACATGTTCAAATGGTTCTCCAAGAACAGGGATCGGTCGTAGCGGAGCGGCAGGGATTAACTGATTGGGTTTACCAGACATTTGGCAGGTGTGGCAAGAGAGGCAGAATTTCACAACATCGGATTTAAGTCCAGGCCAGAAGAAATAATAAAGGACACGATTGTACATTTTTTTTATGCCTAAGTGGCCGGACATGTTGTGATCATGTGCTAGACTCAGAACTTGGAGACGAAAAGGCTGAGGGACAACAATTTGACACACAGAGTCATATGTGGAACCAGAGCTCGGACACCAGCGGCGCATTAGAACACCATCATCTAGCAAGTAAGACACAAACTTTTCACATGTTGTGTTGCATCGAATGTCTGTCTGGGAAGACAAGGACTTCGGTCTTGGAGAGGTTGAGCTGAAGGTGTCTCTCACTCATCCAGGCTGAGATGTCTGAGAGACAGGCAGAAATGCGTGATGAGACAGTGGAGTCGTCCGGTGGAAAGGACAGGAAGAGCTGTGTGTCAACAGCGTAGCAGTGATAGGAAAGACCATGTGAGTGAATGATGGCACCTAGGGATGAAGTATAGATAGAACAGAGGAGAGGACCAAGAACTGAGCCCTGGGGCACACCGGTAGAGAGGGTATGAGAGTGAGAAAGATGCCCCCGCCAGGATACCTTGAAGGTTCGTCCCGATAGGTAAGAACAAAGCCAGTCTAGAGCTGATCCAGAGATGCCCAAGTCAGAGAGTGTGGACAAGAGGATCTGATGGTTCACAGTGTCAAAGGCTGATGATAGATCAAGTAGAATTAAGACAGATGATTGACCTGTGGCTTTTGCAGCTCAAAGATATTCAACTACAGTCAGGAGTGCCGTTTCTGTGAAGCTCTCTTGAAGCCAGACTGGTTGACATCGAGGAGGTTGTTTTTGGAAAGGAAGTCTGAGAGTTGGTTGAAGACTGCTCGTTCCATAGTCTTGGCCAGAAAAGGAAGGAGGGAGACAGGTCTGTAGTTCTCCACTACAGAGGGATCAAGAGAAGGCTTCTTGAGCAGTGGGGTAATCAAGGCCTGCTTGAAAGAGGTTAGAAAAGTCCCTGTTTTGAGAGATGTGTTGATGACTTGTGTAATAGCTGGCATTAGTGCAGGTGCAACTGCTTGAAGAAGAGTGGAAGGGATTGGATCCAGAGTGCAGGTGGTCGGATGATTAGAGAGGAGGAGGGAGGCTGGGGCTGCTGTCATCTTGGTATAAATGGGCAAGGACGGTCCATGCTGTCCAATCAGGTGGCGACAATGAGTTTGAATGGACCAATCCGTGCCGACCACCTGTGGCTCAACCCCACCCCCTTAGAGACACCCACACAAAAACACACCCACAAAAAAACAGGAGGAGAAAAAGACAACATAACAGTAACACACATAATGAGTCGGGTCATAACATATGTAATTCACACAATTGCATGTCTTTTTGTGACACTCTCTTTTTGGTTTTTTGTTTCTTTTCCTGACTCAACAGATTTTCTTCTAATTTGTTAGCTGATTCTTACTAAAAGAACCTCCTTGAGGAAAGCCATAGTCTTCAATCCAAATTTTCAAACATTTTAGACTTTTGTCACCATACTTGGCCTCCATAATCCCAACAATCGGACCCTGCGGGGTCCAAAGCCCCTTTACTTCCCCGGTTTCCATGGGACTCCGTGCACGGAATTCAACACAGACGTCTCTGTGAGGGTGAGGGTATCTTTTATAAGCTCCCGTTACACTAGCTTTATGACTATCACTTAAAGTCCCTAATCACTGAGACCTGTTGGCCCCTATGTCTAACTTGGTTAATGACACTTATACTTCCCAATCAACTAGGAGTAATTAGCCAACTTGGGCTATCCATCAATGTCACTTATCCTCCCCAATTGACTAGGAGTCGCCCGATTATGGATCCAATCCCTTCCACTCTTCTGCAAGTAGTTGCACCTGCACTAATGCCAGCTATTACACAAGTCATCAACACATCTCTCAAAACAGGGACTTTTCCAACCTCTTTCAAGCAGGCCTTGATTACCCCACTGGTCAAGAAGCCTTCTCTTGATCCCTCTGTAGTGGAGAACTACAGACCTGTCTCCCTCCTTCCTTTTCTGGCCAAGACTATGGAACGAGCAGTCTTCAACCAACTCTCAGATTTCCTTTCCAAGAACAACCTCCTCGATGTCAACCAGTCTGGCTTCAAGAGGGGTCATTCCACGGAAACGGCACTCCTGACTGTTGTGGAATATCTTCGAGCTGCAAAAGCCACAGGTCAATCATCTGTCTTAATTCTACTTGATCTATCATCAGCCTTTGACACTGTGAACCATAAGATACTCTTGTCCACACTCTCTGACTTGGGCATCTCTGGATCAGCTCTAGACTGGCTTTGTTCTTACCTATCAGGACGAAGCTTCAAGGTATCCTGGCGGGGGCATCTTTCTAACTCTCATAGCCTCTCTACCGGTGTGCCCCAGGGCTCAGTTCTTGGTCATCTGTCTCTCAGACATCTCAGCCTGGATGAGTGAGAGACACCTTCAGCTCAACCTCTCCAAGACCGAAGTCCTTGTCTTCCCAGACAGACGTTCGATGCAACACAACATCAGCATCAACATTGGATCTAACCCTAACCCTTACCCTAACCCTAACCCTAACAGATTTGATAAACAGCGCATTGCAAAATTCACCAGCAGATAGTTCAATTCAATTCAATTCAACTTTAGAAGGACAAAGACAACTACGGGAGAAAACACACAGAATTAATGACATACAGTGGTGACAATTGCGGGGTGAGAGGAGAGGAGAGATGGTCAAGAGAAGAAAAGGAGCTCAGTGCATTGGGGGGTGGGTCCCCCAGCAGTCTAAGCCTATGGCAGCATAACTATAACTAACTATATGCTTTATTAAAAAGGAAGGTTTTAAGCCTAGACTTAAAAGTAGAGAGGGTGTCTGCTTCCGGAATCTGAACTGGGAGCTGGTTCCACAAGAGAGGAGCTTGATAGCTCCCATTCTACCTTTGGAAATTCTGGGAACCACAAGTAGGCCTGCATTCTGAGAGCGAAGTGGTCTACTGGGATGATATGGTGCTATGAGGTCTTCTATATATGATGGAGCCTGACCATTCAGAGCTTTATATGTAAGAAGCAGGGTTTTAAATTCTATTCTAAATTTAATGGAAAGCCAATGGAGAGAAGCTGGTGAAGGTGAAATATGATCTCTCTTGCTAGTTCCAGTCAGCACTCTTGCTGCAGCATTTTGGATTAATTGCAGGCTCTTTAGGGAGTTACTGGGGCATCCTGAAAGTAGGGAATTACAGTAGTCCACAGTAACAAATGCATGGACCAGTTTTTCGGCATCACTTTGAGACAGGATGCTCCTAATTTTGGTAATGTTCCGTAGGTGGAAGAAGGCTGTTCTAGAGATTTGTTTTATGTGTGAGTTAAAGGACAAAAAATTTGGGACATCCAGGCCTTTATGTCTTGTAGGCATGCTTGAAGCTTTATTAACTGATTATTTTCATCTGGTTCCATAGATAAATATAGCTGGGTATCATCAGCATAACAGTGGAAATTTATGGAGTGTTTTCTAATTATGTTGCCTAAAGGAGACATATATAAAGTAAAAAGTATTGGTCCTAACACAGAGCCTTGTGGAACTCCATAGCTAACCTTTGTGTGCATGGAGGATTCATCATTAACATGAACAAATTGAAATCTATCAGACAGATAGGATTTAAACCAACCTAGTGCAGTTCCTTTAATCCCAATTTCATGTTCCAGTCTCTGTAATAAAATGTTATGATCAATGGTATCAAATGCAGCACTAAGATCTAACAGAACAATCATAGAGATGAGCCCATTATCTGAGGCCATGAGAAGATCGTTAGTGACTTTTACCAGTGCTGTTTCTGTACTATGATGAACTCTAAATCCTGACTGAAAGTCTTCATACAAATTATTCCTAAGAGGGTGATCACATAATTGTTTTGCAACTACTTTTTCAATTATTTTAGAAATAAAGGGGAGATTAGATATTGGTCTGTAATTGGCTAAAATACCTGGGTCAAGACAGGGTTTTTTAAGTAGTGGTTTAATTACAGCTACCTTATAGGCCTGTGGTACATAGCCTGTTTCTAAATACTGAAGAGAAAGTGTGTTTGCCTTCATATTTGACCCAGAACAACTCAGTTCAGCATGGAAATATCATTGCCACGGCTTTTATTTAGCCTCAGTTCATCACTGTAAGTTATTTTACTCTTAAAAGCATTTTCAGGCCAAATGGAGCTGATTCGGATGATATGCTTGTTTCTAACAATTGCAGCAAAAATACTAAAGGGAAAGCGGGTTTGCCTTCATATTTGACCCAGAACAACTACGTTCAGCATGAAAATATCATTGCAACAGCTTTGTTTTAGCCTACGTTCATCACTGTACGTTCTTATGCGCATTAAAGCCTTTTCAGGCTGAATGAAGCTGATATTCTCGTTTCTGACAATTGTTGCAGAATACTGAAGGTAAGTGTGTTTGCCTTCATATTTGACTCAGAACTACTCAGTTCAGCACAGAAATATCATTGCAACAGCTTTTATTTTGCCACAGATCAAGAGTATAAGTTTATATGCGCTTAAAAGCATTTTCAGGCTGAATGGAGCTGATATGCTTGTTGCGAACAATTGTAGCAAAATACTGACGGGAAAGCGGGTTTGGCTTTATATTTGACCCAGAACAAATACGTTCAGCATGAAAATATTATTGCAACAGCTTTGTTTTAGCCTAGGTTCATCACTGTACGTTCTTATGCGCATTAAAGCCTTTTCAGGCTGAATGAAGCTGATATTCTCGTTTCTGACAATTGCAGCAGAATACTGAAGTGAAAGGGGGTTTGCCTTCATATTTGACCCTGAACTACTCAATTCAGCATGGAAATATAATTGAAACAGCTCTTATTTAACCACAAATGAAGAGTGTAATTTTTTTATGAGCTTAAAAGCATGGAGCTGATATGCTTGTTTCTGACAATTGCAGCAAAATACTGAAGGGAAAGTGTGTTTACCTTCATATTTGACCGAGAACAACACAATTCTGCATGGAAATATAATTGAAACATCTTTAATTTAACCACAAATCGAGACTGTAATTTTTTAAGCGCTTAAAAGCATTTTCACACCGAATGGAGCTGATATGCATACTTGTTTCGCACGATTGCAGCAAAATACTGAAGGGAAAGTGTGTTTGCCTTCATATATGACCCAGAACAACGGAGTTCAGCATAGAAATTGCATTGCCACAGCTTTAATTTAGCCACAGTACATCACTGTAAGGTATTATGCGCTTTAAAGCATTTTCAGGCCGAATGGAGCTTATATAATTGTTTCTGACAATTGCAGCAAAATAATGAAGGGAAAGTGTGTTTGTCTTCATGTTTGACCCAGAATGACTCAGTTCAGCATAGAAATTGCATTGCCACAGCTTTTATTTGGCCACAGAGAGTGTAAGTTTTTATTAGCTTAAAAGCATTTTCAGGCCGAATGGAGCTGATATGCTTGTTTTGAACGAATGCAGCAAAATACTGACGAGAAAGTGGGTTTGCCTTCATATTTGACCCAGAACAACTACGTTCAGCATGAAAATATCATTGCAACAGCTTTGTTTTAGCCTAGGTTCATCACTGTACGTTCTTATGCGCATTAAAGACTTTTCAGGCTGAATGAAGCTGATATTCTCGTTTCTGAAAATTGCAGCAGAATACTGAAGAAAAAGTGGGTTTGCCTTCATATTTGACCCTCAACTACTCAATTCAGCATGGAAATATCATTGCAACAGCTTTTTTTTGGCCACAGATCAAGAGTATAAGTTTTTATGCGCTTAAAAGCGTTTTCAGGCCGAATGGAGCTGATACGCTTGTTTTGAACGAATGCAACAAAATACTGAATGGCAATTGGTTTTGTCTTCATATTTGACACAGAACAAATAAGTTCAGCATGGAAATATCATTGCCACAGCTTTTATTTAGCCAGAAATCAAGAGTGTAAGTTTTTATGCGCTTAAAAGCATTTTCAGGCCGAATGAGCAAATATGCTTGTTTCTGCCAATTGCAGCAAAATACTGAAAGGAAAGTGGGTTTGCCTTCATATTTGACCCAGAACAACTCAGTTCAGCATGGAAATATCATTGTCACAGCTTTAATTTAGCCACAGATCAAGAGTGTAAGTTTTTATGCCCTTAAAAAAAGTTTCAGGACGAATTGTGTTGATATGCTTGTTTCTGACAATTGCAGCAAACTACTGAAGGGAAAGTGTGTTTGCCTTCATATTTGGCACAGAACTACTGAGTTCAGCATGGAAATATCATTGCCACAGCTTTTATTTAGCCACAGTTCGTCACTGTAAGTCATTATGCGTTTTAAAAGATTTTCAGGCTGAATGGAGCTGATATGCTTGTTTCTGACAATTGCAGCAAAATACTGAAGGGAAAGTGTGTTTACCTTCATATTTGACCGAGAACAACACAGTTCTGCATGGAAATATAATTGAAACATCTGTAATTTAACCACAAATCGAGAGTGTAATTTTTTAAGCGCTTAAAAGCATTTTCACACCGAATGGAGCTGATATGCTTGTTTCGAACGATTGCAGCAAAATACTGAAGGGAAAGTGTATTTGCCTTCATATTTGACCCAGAATAACTCAGTTAACAGGGAAATATCATTGCAACAGCTTTTATTTAGCCACAGTTAATCACTGTAAGTCATTTTTCGCTTTAAAGAATTTTCAGGCCAAATGGAGCTGATATGCTGGTTTCTGAGAATTGCAGCAAAATACTGAAGGAAAAGTCGGTTTGCCCTCATATTTGATTCAGAACAACTCAGTTTAGCATGGAACTATCAATGCCACAGCTTTTATTTAGCCACAGATGAAGAGTGTAAGTTTTTATGCGCTTAAAAGCATTTTCAGGCCGAATGGAGCTGATATGCTTGTTTATTACAATTGCAGCATAATACTGAAGGGAAAGTGTGTTTGCCTTCATATTTGACCCAGAACAACTCAGTTCAGCATGGAAATATCATTGCAACAGCTTTTATTTAGCCACAGACCAAGAGTGTAGATCTTTAAGCGCTTTAAAGCATTTTCAGGCCGAATGAAGCTGATATGCTTGTTTCTGACAATTGCAGGAACAAACTGAAGGGAAAGTGGGTTTGCCTTCATATTTGGCCCAGAACAACTCAGTTCAGCATGGAAATATCATTGCGACAGCTTTTATTTAGCCACTCTTCATTAGACTGATGAACAGACTAATAGACTATTTAACAAAGACTATTTTGTTAAAATATTTTGGACTAATTTTGGACATAAAAAGTCATAGCTTTCTACATTTGTGATTAAATTTCCACATTTTACTTGCTAAAAATTCTGGATGGTCTACACACAAAATCATGGATTGTATCAGGTATCTAGCACTTGGAATGACACACGTATTTATGTTTGGCAGAGGATACACCATCCTAGCTAGTGCCACTCACTGCAGGAACTCTGCTATCTTGTGCTACAAAGAATCTTTGCTACAAATTAGGTTGTATCAAATTTCCTGGATTACTACCTCTTTCTTTTCTGAAAATAAGGTGTAAATTTGGTGTTAAATATTTTGATTTTTCCAACAAGTGTGGAAAATATTATTTGAATGTGCCTCAATATTTTTGTTTTATTTGTATTAATGACTTAGTCTCATATGTAACGTGTTTTTATAGCTAAGAGAAGTGTACAAAACATGATTAGAATATTGTACCAGCAATAGTAAAACTGAGCACAATGAGTATGTGAGTGTGAGACATAGGGTGAAGAATGTATATGAGTTATTTTGCAGATGGAAGAGCAGGGGGTCGGCTGAAAAACAGGAACCAGCCTTAATGTATGTATCTCCAAATGAGGAAGACATCCTGGAAAGAGACACTCCCGGCAGGAAGCTGTAGGAACAGCAAAACAGACTGTCTATATAAGATTGGGTCAAGGGAGAGATAGTCAGTCAGACTTTTGCCCTCACACTCATTGTTGTTATTAGGTATAAAAACTCTAACCCAGAGCTCTGCCTAATTTGTTCATATTATATTACTTGTAACCAGAATTGAACTAAAATAAGAAAATCTTGTTTTGAGAATAAACTCGTCGTCCTTCTCATCTATTTTGAACACGCAAGGATCTTCACAATTTTGCACAAATTTTAAAAGAGACTCTTAAAAGGTCATTTTAGGAAAACATTATTGAGAGTTTTTAAGAAAAACAATGGCAATTATGCAGTAGGTAAATGGAAAATACTTAATTTACCTACTTTACAAATAACACAACATTTCATTATTTTGGTTTTTCATGACTGTGATCTTCTATTCACTATATATTGTTTACTATTAGATAATATTTAGTTATTGATTCAATCTTTTTGATGTTGTTTACTGGTTGAATAATAGGCTTAGCTGCACTGGCAATTCCTTGTATTGTCTTTCAAACTGATGATTCAAAAGTAGTAGTTGTAGAGTGCTTCTTATATAGTATTATATTTATGAAGTATTTAAGTATTAAGCTTTTGCACATCTGACCACTCTGACACTGTCCAAACCTGCATTAACAACTTCCTGTTCTGTTCTTCAGTATGAGGCAGTTTAAAACAATGGTCACCCTGACACCTTGAGCAGGTTAGACATCTGCAGGATTTGTGAATTCACTCACTGAAGAACATGTACAAATGAATTTCTTTATCTATAGAGCAGATCACATTTCAGTCACTGCACAGTCTCTGTTTACAGAATGTTGGTCTCACAGGAGCCAGGCTGCAGTATCTGAAGAGAGAAAATGAGTCTGATAGCTTTTCTAAACCAGGGGTAGAATAAGGCATAGATCACAGGGTTCAGAAAGGGGTACATATACAACATAAACACTGCAAAGGCTACAGGTAAAGCAGTAGAAGAGCTTTCTTGTACAAGAGAGAGATAGTGATATGGGCAGAAACAGATTAAGAACACAAGTACAACAACACCCAGAGTCCTGGCTGCTTTCAGCTCAGATTTCTTTACGGTCCCTGAATGCTGGAGTGTGACGGCTGCAAGATGAGATCGCATGGCACGAGCCTGAGACACAGCCATCACAAACACTCTCATATACAGAATTATGATCACAGTGATTGGAGCAATAACTGACAAAACAGTGTCAACAGCTCCTGACATATAGTCAATGACATTCACACACTTTCCATAGCAGGACTTGTACCTGCCTGGTTGGACAAGATCATCCCTTAAAAACAGACTACTATAGAGAACAGAACAGAGCCAGCATACACAAACACACTTTTTAACTCTTGTCATAGTGACTCTGGTGGGGTAATGCAGAGGGTCACAAATAGCCACATAGCGGTCGACTGATATGAGGAGCACATTTACTACTGAGGCAAATGTTATGACAAAGGCTGCATAATTATATAGAGAGCACATTAGTACACCAAGAAACCAACAGGAGGTCTGTCGATGAACTTCTACCGTTGTTACCACAAGCCCACATAGAAAGTCTGACATAGCCAGAGAGAGGATGAGGAGGTTGGTGGGTGTGTGCAGCTGCCTGCAGGGAGACAAAGACATGTAATGAAATATCAGACATTATTGTAAAGTTATATGTCTTACATGTGGCACATCTGGACATTAAACTTTTAAAAATGTTGTGAGCAAAGCAGAATACAAATGTGGAGCCAATTAAGTCATTTACATAGTAACCAAAATAGAACTGTTCAGGTAATTAGACAAAATGATCATTCTAAGCTCAGCTGAAAATAACAAAAAAGTTTAGAAGCTAATTGCTGCCTGAAGTGGGAGATTGAGATGATGACGAGCAGGTTGAGAATCACAGTGAGCACAGAGATGAAGTACAGCAAATACATGAGGACAGCATCAGACTGATGAAGCTTTGGTTTCCTGCAGGAGGCATTGAGGAGTTGTGGGAAGCAGAGCTCTGCTCCGTCCTGGTCCTCCATCCTTAGAGAGAGGAGGAGGAGAAGCTGCAGCCCTGAAAGCTTCTGACTAAACCTCTGTCAGACAACTGATTTATCAGCTTCTGTCATAACCTCCCTCTCTCCTTCACTTGATCTCTGCTGGGCCGGTGGCTCCCTCTCTCACTTTTATCAAACCTTAATCTACATTCTTCATGCACAAGAGAATATCTCTTCTGTTTTTGACAAAATTATTACTAGCACGTATTTTTTCTGACAAAGGTAGGTACGTAAAAGAATGGTGAAAACTTTAACATTTGTATAATTAAATATAGTGATTCATAGTAATTTAGTGTGCCAATACCGCAATGCAATTTTTTTAAGTAACATCATGTTCTATTACATAACTACCATAACTACTCACAAAACGTTCGGGATATTTGACTTTCTGTCACACTTAAGGAGTGCAGTCAATGTTTTGTGGACCCAGAAAGAGAGACGGAATCAGGGAGTTAGGAAAGTTTAAATTATTTATTTAGGGAAGGTAGCACAGGTTAAGCCGGGGGGAAGGAGAGCCTGGTCCGAGGAGCTTGACGCCCGGTGCGGGGGTAGCGATGGAGCGGCGAGTCGCAGGAAGAGGAGGAAGGGTAACCGTTGGGGAAGGAGCCATGTAGACGAGGAATCAAAGGGATTGCTGAACACAACAGGGTGGCCGAAGGTTCATGGAAGTTACTGAAACGATCTGGCGACTTGTGGTATGAAGGAGACCGGTATAGGAGGTGCTTTCATTAGGATGAGTGATTGACTGCAGGTGTGGCTGCCGCTGCAGTCCAAGTGCGCTAGGAGAAAAAACATACAAAACAGACAGAGAGAGAGAGAAAGGGGAGAGGGGAGCATGGGAGAGCAGATGCTGTGACACTTTCAGGTGAAATTTCAGAATGCAACTAATATGCACTATAACCTTAAGAGGTGAACTTAATTTTACCTTTTCTAAAGGTCTGAATGTGCATGTCTAACCGTTCAATGTTTAAGTACTTATTAACATATTGCTCTCTAATAAGGTGACTAACCACAAAAATCACAACAGGATTCATGGATCAGACATCAACCACTAAATGTTCTGGTTCAATCACAAATTCTATTTAAATTGTCCTCTTCATCATGCTGTTCATCATAAGACCAAGATGCTCGAGAACAACTGACAAGTTATTGAGACATTTACATTTTTTGTTGTGGTATATCCATCATTGTTGTAAGCTTTTGTTTTAATGAATAGTTTGAGATGAAGAAATTACCATTGCATGCTTCTACTTATAAATGCTCTACATTAATGATATAATATCACTGTAACATGAACTTTTTAGCTTTTCCACAAAATACACCATAGTCGATTATCACAGATTTGCGGTAAGCGTATTGTGTCACTTCCTGTTTCTGCACACTCTTGGGTTTCTACCGAAAGACTGTTTACTGATTAATTGTAGCTGTTATTTTTACTTAAATAAGTGATTTCTTCACACAAGAATTAATACTTAGTCGTAACATACGCTTGTATTGCACAAGCACCTGCTTTTGCAAAACATAACCAGCTAAAGTTTACAAATTCCACATTTCACTTATATTAGCATCGCTAGCTTAGCAGTTAAACATTAGCAATGGCTTCTCTGTCTCCCTCTGTCTCTCCTTCTCTCACTTGCTCGGTGTGTCTCATGTTCAGTTTTTCCTCTGCCTCCTTTAGTGATAATGGTATATGTAATAAGTGTAAGGTTTTTGCAGCTTTGGAGGCGAGGCTCACGGAATTGGAAGCACAGCTCCGCACCATGGAAAACAACTCCGCTAGTCAGGCCCCGGTAGCTGGTGCGGGCCGACCTAGCGTAGCCCCTGCTAGCTGTCCCCCGGCAGTTCCCGAGCAGCCGGGAAGCCAGTCCGGCTGGGTGACGGTTCGTAAGAGATCTAATGCTAAACAGACGCCCGAGGTTCACCACCAGTCGGTTCATGTTTCTAATCGATTTTCCCCACTCAGCGACACACCCGCTGACAAACCAACTCTGGTAATTGGCAGCTCCATAGTCAGAAACGTGAAATTAGAGACTCCAGCGGCCGTAGTCAAATGTCTTCCTGGGGCCAGAGCGGGCGACGTTGAATCATATTTGAAACTCCTGGCTAAGGATAAACGTAAATACAGTAATATTATTATTCACGTGGGAGTTAATGACGCCCGATTACGCAAATCGGAGGTCACTAAAATGAATGTTGAATCGGTGTGTAACTTTGCCAAAACAATGTCGGACTCCGTAATTTTCTCTGGTCCCCTGCCAAATCTGACCAGTGACGACATGTACACCCGCATGTCGTCATTCAACCTCTGGTTGTCTAGGTGGTGTCCAGCATACGATGTGGGCTACATAGACAATTGGAAACGTTTTTGGGGAAAACCTAGGCTTATTAGGAGAGATGGCATCCATCCTACTTTAGATGGTGCAGCTTTCTTATCCAGAAATATGGCTGGTTTTATTAAACAACCAAAAGTATGACAATCCAGAGTTGAGCCTAGGATGCAGAGATCCAGTCCTACACGCCTCTCTGCAGTATCCTTACAACCGTCACCCCCCCACAACTCCCACATACCTATAGAGACTGTGTCTGTTCCCCGACCTAAATTACATAAAGTAAATATGACAACAAGAGGAGTTAATCATAATAACCTAATAAAAGTTAAGACTACTCCTCTTACAGAACAAAACCCCAAAACTATTAAATGTGGATTATTAAATATCAGATCTCTCTCTTCTAAATCTCTGTTAGTAAATTACTTAATAAGCGATCATCAATTCGATTTATTTTGTCTCACTGAAACTTGGTTGCAGCAGGAAGAATATGTCAGTTTAAATGAGTCAACCCCCCCAAATCATATTAATTATCATGTTCCTAGAAGCACAGGCCGAGGTGGAGGAGTAGCAGCAATCTTCCATTGTAGCTTATCAATAAACCCTAGACCTAAACATAGTTATAACTCATTTGAGAGCCTTACTCTTAGCCTTTCACACCCAAACTGGAAAACTCAAAAACCACTATTATTTGTTATCATGTACCGTCCTCCAGTCCCTTACTCAGAGTTTTTGATTGAATTTTCTGATTTTCTATCTGATTTAGTGCTTAGTACAGATAAAGTCATTATAGTGGGTGACTTTAACATTCATGTAGATGCTGACAGTAACTGCTTGAGCACTGCGTTTAATTCATTATTAGGTTCAACTGGTTTTTCCCAAAATGTAAATAAACCCACTCACTGTTTTAGTCACACGTTAGACCTTGTCCTTACGTATGGAATTGAAGCGGATAATTTAACCATATTTCCTCACAACTCTCTTCTGTCTGACCATTTTTTAATAACATTTGAATTTACAATAACGGACTATATAGCAGTTAGGGAAAAATTCCACTATAGCAGATGCTTAAGTGAAAAAGCTGTCAACAAATTTAAACAAATTATTTCTCCATCATTTGCTTCACCATATGTTAATACAATGGAAAGTAGTCTCCTTAATGTTACTCCTGCACAAGTAGATCATCTTGTTGACAATTCTGCAGCCTCACTACGTACAATACTCGATAGTGTTGCCCCTCTAAAAAAGAAGGCATTAAATCAGCAGAGGCGATCTCCATGGTATAGTTCACAAACACGCAACTTAAAACAGGAAACACGAAAGTTAGAAAGGAAGTGGCGTTCCAGAAAGTTAAAAGAATCTCATTTAGCCTGGAAAAATAGTTTAAAAACGTACAAAAAAGCTCTCAGTGATGCCAGAACAGCATATTATTCATCATTAATAGAAGAAAACAAGAACAACCCCCGGTTTCTGTTCAGCACTGTAGCCAGGCTGACTAAGAGCCATAGTTCTGTTGAGCCTACTATTCCCTTAACTTTGAGCAGCAATGACTTCATGACCTTCTTTATGAATAAAATTGTAGCTATTAGAGAAAGTATTCACCAGATCCTCCCCCCAAAAATTACAGATAGATCTTCATGTACAGCAGTGCTAGAATCATGGATAAGGCCCCAATCCCTATTAGACTGCTTTTTACCCATAGATCTCTCTGAGCTAACTTCAATTATTACCTCATCTAAACCAACAACCTGTCTGCTAGACCCTATTCCAACTAAGCTGCTCAAGGAAGCTTTACCCTTAATAGATACGTTCATATTAGATATCATCAATCTATCTTTAGAAACAGGCTATGTACCACAGGCCTATAAGGTAGCTGTAATTAAACCATTACTTAAAAAACCCTGTCTTGACCCAGGTGTTTTAGCCAATTACAGACCAATATCTAATCTCCCCTTTATTTCTAAAATAATTGAAAAAGTAGTCGCAAAACAATTATGTGATCACCTTCATAGGAATAATTTGTATGAAGACTTTCAGTCAGGATTTAGAGTTCATCATAGTACAGAAACAGCACTGGTAAAAGTCACCAACGATCTTCTCATGGCCTCAGATAATGGACTCATCTCTATACTTGTTCTGTTAGATCTTAGTGCCGCATTTGATACCATTGATCATAACATTTTATTACAGAGACTGGAACATGAAATTGGAATTACAGGAACTGCACTAGGTTGGTTTAAATCTTATCTGTCTGATAGATTTGAATTTGTTCATGTTAATGATGAATCCTCCATGCACACAAAGGTTAGCTATGGAGTTCCACAAGGCTCTGTGTTAGGACCAATACTTTTTATTTTATATATGTCTCCTTTAGGCAACATTATTAGAAAACACTCAAATTTCCACTGTTATGCTGATGATACCCAGCTATATTTATCTATGGAACCAGATGAAAATAATCAGTTAATAAAGCTTCAAGCATGCCTACAAGACATAAAGGCCTGGATGTCCCACAATTTTTTACTTTTAAACTCAGACAAAACTGAAGTCATAGTATTTGGGCCCAAAAATCTCAGAGATATGATGTCCAACCATATTGTTACCCTAGATGGCATAAGTCTGGCCTCCAGTACTACTGCAAGGAACCTTGGAGTTATTTTTGATCAGGATCTGTCCTTTAAGTCACATATAAAACAAATCTCTAGAACAGCCTTCTTCCACCTACGGAACATTGCCAAAATTAGGAGCATACTGTCTCAAAGTGATGCCGAAAAACTGGTCCATGCATTTGTTACTTCTAGGTTGGACTACTGTAATTCCCTACTTTCAGGATGCCCCAGTAACTCCCTAAAGAGCCTGCAATTAATCCAAAATGCTGCAGCAAGAGTGCTGACTGGAACTAGCAAGAGAGATCATATTTCACCTTCAGTATCTTCTCTCCATTGGCTTCCCATTAAATTTAGAATAGAATTTAAAACCCTGCTTCTTACATATAAAGCTCTGAATGGTCAGGCTCCATCATATATAGAAGATCTCATAGCACCATATCATCCCAGTAGACCACTTCGCTCTCAGAATGCAGGGCTACTTGTGGTTCCCAGAATTTCCAAAAGTAGAATGGGAGGTAGAGCCTTTAGCTATCAAGCTCCTCTCTTGTGGAACCAGCTCCCAGTTCAGATTCGGAAAGCAGACACCCTCTAGTCTAGGCTTAAAACCTTCCTTTTTAATAAAGCATATACTTAGTTATAGTTATGCTGCCATAGGCTTAGACTGCTGGGGGACCCACCCCCCAATGCACTGAGCTCCTTCCTCCTCTTGACCATCTCTCCTCTCCTCTCACCCCGCAATTGTCACCACTGTATGTCATTAACTCTGTGTGTTCTCTCCCGTAGTTGTCTTTGTCCTCCTCTGTCCCCCTCTCTCTGTCCCTTTCTGCAGGTGTCCCCCGGCTTTGAAGCTGTGTGTCTTCCAGCGTGCAGCTACTGGTCCTACCAATCTGCCCGATGTTTTGTTGTTGCTTTTTGTTGCTCTGTTCTTTTCTCTCTCCCCTTTCCACTCACCCCAACCGGTCGAGGCAGATGGCCGTCCACCCTGAGCCTGGTTCTGCTGGAGGTTTCTTCCGTTAAAGGGAGTTTTTTCCTCTCCACCTATGGCTTGCTCCAGGGGGAATTGTTGGGTTCTCTTTATATATCTTTATAATCTTGACTTTATTCTGTAAAGTGCCCTGAGATGACTTTGTTGTGAATTGGCGCTATATAAATAAAGTTGAATTGAATTGAATTGAATTGACTTTTTGTGAGTAGTGTTTGTAAATGTAAAACTATAGTATAAGTTATCAAGGTAGTATTTGGTAAAGGAAGGATTATTTATTGCTTCAAGAAACATGGCAAGCATGTAAATGTAACATTATAATTTTTTGTTTTGTTATTCAATTAGTTCAATTCAACTCTATTCATATAGCACCATTACCAACAAAGTAATTTCAAGGCACTTTACATATTAAAGTCTAGACTATAAAGATGTATAGAGAAAAGCCGAGAGAAAGAAAAGAAAAGAGCAACAAAAGCAACAACAAATCATCGGGCAGGTTGGTAGGACCAGTAGCTGTACACTGGAAAACACAGAGCTCCAAAGCTGGGGAGACCTGCAGAAAGGGACAGAGAGAGGGAGAGAGACAAGTAGAAAGACAACTACATGAGAAAGAAGACACAAAGCAATAGCACGCGGGGTGACATTTGAATGAATAAAGAAAAAACAAGAGCTTATTACAATTGGTCTAAATCCATACCATCTAAACTTGGATCTAGTTCAGCAGCTTTAACTATGAGCTTTATCGAAAAAAGGAAGGTTTTAAGCCTAGCCTAGCTAGTGTAGGTGAAATATGATCTCTCTTGCTAATTCCAGTCAGTACTCTTGCTGCAGCATTTTGGATTAATTGCAGGCTCTTTAGGGAGTTACGAGGGCATCCTGAAAGTAGGGAATTACAGTAGTCCAACCTAGAAGTAACAAATAGACTAGTCTTTTGGCATCACTTTGAGAAAGGATGCTCCTAATTTTGGCAATGTTCTGTAGGTGGAAGAAGGTTCTGGAGATTTGTTTTATATGTAAGGTAAAGGACAAATCCTGGTAAAAAATAACTGTGGCCCAAATACTGTGACTTCATTTTTTTTTTTTCTTTTTTGGCACATCCAGGCCTTTATTCAATTGAATTCAACCTTATTTATATTGCACCAATTCACAACAAAGTCATCTCAGGGCACTTTACAGAATAAAGTCAAGATTATAAAGATGTATAGAAAGAACCCAACAATTCCCCCTGGAGCAAGCCATAGGCAACAGTGTAGAGGAAAAACTCCCTTTAATGGAAGAAACCTCCAGCAGAACCAGGCTCAGGGTGGACGGCCATCTGCCTTAACCGGTTGGGGTGAAGAGAGAAAAGAAAAAGAGCAACAAAAGCAACAACAAAACATCGGGTTGGTAGGACGGCTAGCTGCACACTGGAAAACACACAGCTTCAAAGCCCGGGGACACCTGCAAAGAGGGACAGCGAGAGGGAGACAGAGAAGGAGAAAGACAACTACGGGAGAGAACACACAGAGATAATCTCATACAGTAGTTACAATTTTGAAGTGAGAGGAGAGGAGAGAGGGAGAGGAGGAGGTGGGTCCCCCAGCAGTCTGAACCTATAGCAGCATAGCTACAACTAACTATAAGCTTTATCAAAGAGGAAGGTTTTGAGCCTAGATTTAAAAGTAGAGAGGGTGTCTGCTTCCCGAATCTGAACTGGTTCCACAGGAGAGGAGTTTGATAGCTAAAGGCTCTGCCTCCCATTCTACCATTGGAAATTCTGGGAACCACAAGTAGGCCTGCATTCTGAGATCGAAGTGGTCTTCTAGGATTATATGGTGCTATGAGGTCTTCTATATATGATGGAGCCTGACCATTCAGAGCTTTATATGTAAGAAGCAGGGTTTTAAATTCTATTCTATATTTAATGGGAAGCCAATGGAGAGAAGCTAGTGAAGGTGAAATATGATCTCTCTTGCTAATTCCAGTCAGCACTCTTGCTGCAGCATTTTGGATTAATTGCAGGCTCTTTAGGGAGTTAATGGGGCTTCCTGAAAGTAGGGAATTACAGTAGTCCAACCTAGAAGTAACAAATGCATGGACTAGTTTTTCGGCATCACTTTGTCCATAATGGATGTCAGCTTGGCAAACATCCTCCTCTCACCCACCTCCTCCACAGATTCTACCGGGCAGCCCAGGCAGGACAGTGCTGACCCTCCTTACTAGCTCTTTCCAGTTAGTGCTGCCAGCTGCTCAGCAATATGACTTCTTGTTGACGTCTTTCTATATTGGGACATATTGCTGCTCACAAATGTTCATCTCTGCCCTTACCTTAGCTTTCACTACTCTTTCCCACAACTTCATTGTTTGGCTCATCAGCTTTATTCCTCTGTAGTTGCCACAGCTCTGCACGTCTTACTCTACTGCCACCTCTCCTAGACACTTCCATACCTCCACAGGTATGTCATCAGGACCAACTGCCTTTCCACTCTTCATCCTTTTCAACGTCCTCCTCACTTCAATTTTACTAATTTTTGCTACTTCCTGCTCCACACCAGTCACCTCTTTTACTCTCAGGTCCTTTTCATTTTTCTCGTTCATCAACTCTTCAAAGTTCTTCCATCCTCTCATCACACTCCTGGCACATGTCATTACATTCCCATCCTTTTCTTTAATCAACCTAACCTGCTGCAAATTCTTCCCATCTCTATCTCTCTGCCTCACCAACCTGTAGAAATCCACCTCTCCCTCTTTAGTGTCCAACCTAGCATACAAGTCCTTATATGCTCTTTTTTTGGCCTTTGCCACCTCTACCTTCACCTTACGCTGCATCTCCCTGCACTCCTGTCTACTCTCTTTAGTCCTCTCAGTGTCCCACTTCTTCTTAGCTAACCTCTTTCTCTGTATACACTCCTGAACTTCTCTCCTCGTCCACTTTGCTCTTTCTCGATGACACACCGAGTACTCTCCTACCTTTCTCCCTGATCACATTAGCTGTAGTGGTCCAGTCATCTTGAAGCACTTCCTGGCCACCCAGAGCCTGTCTCGGCTCCTCCCTGAAAACTACGCAACATTATTTCTTTTTCAACTTCCACCACTTTGTCCTCTGCTCTGCATTTGTCCTCTTCATCTTCCTCACTACCATTCATTCAGTCATTTTGCACACCACTATACTGTGTAGTTTAGCTACATTATCCACTACCCATACTTTGCAGTCACTGATCTCTTTCAGGTTACAGCACTGACACAAGATGTAGTCCACCTGAGTGCTTCTACCTCCGCTCTTATATGTCACCCTATGTTCCTGCCTCTTCTGGAAGAAAGTGTTCACTACAGCCATTTCCATCCTCTTTGCAAAGTCTACCACCATCTGTCCTTCTGGACCAAATCTGCACCAATCACCACTCTCTCACCTCTGGGGATGCTCTGCATCACTTCATCTAATTCACTCCAGAATTTCTCCTTCTCTTCTAACTGACATCCTACCTGTGGGTCATAACCACTAACAACATTGAACATCACACCTTCAATTTCCAGCTTCACACTCATCAACTGATACTCTTTCCATCTCCAGAACTTGAACAATTTATACAACTTGAACCCTGCTGCTAAGCTTCAAGCCTTGCAACCTTTCCACCTGGTCCCCTGGACACACAGTACATCCACCTTTCTTCTCTGCATCATGTCAACCACCTCTCTAGCCTTCCCTGTCATAGTCCCAACATTCAGTCCCTAGTGTCAGTCTTACACTCTTACCTTTCCTCTTCTCTCTCTGCCTACGAACACGCCTGCCTCCTCTCCTTCTTCGACCAACAGTAGCCCAATTTCCATCGGCACCCTGTAGGTCAGTAGCACTGGTGGCGGTCATTATTAACCCGGGTCGCAACTGATCCGGTATGGAAGTCATTTTTGGTGTGAAAGTCATAATTCACATTTTTAATTTGGCATGTGTTTTACATCGGATGCCCTTCCTGACACAACCCTCTGCAGTTATCCAAACTTGGGACTGGCACAAGAAGACACTGGGTTGTGTCCCCTCGCGGTTGCATTGGAGGATATAACTGGGTTCCCCAAGGTCTAAAGGTGTAACTAAAACAGTGAGTGGGTTTATTTACATTTTGGGAAAAAACAATTGAATCGAATAATGAATTAAATGCAGTGTTGAGGCAGTTACTGTCAGCACGTACTTCATACCACCACAGGGTTTTCTTGATAATTCAACTGTAAAGCTGTTATTATGGTCACATATAATCTTTTTGGGTGTAGGGGACAGGGTAACCCTGTGTCTTATACCTTTCCAGCTGTATCATTCTGCCAGTTCACTGCCCTTTGTTTCCTTTCCTTAGGAATTTTTATGCACTTCATACTTCTGTCTGCTCACAACTATATTGAGAGGCTAATATCCTTTTCTGGTGGGATTTAACAACTGCCCACAGTGCCAGAACTACCACTAATTGGTTTGCTCACCATTATATTAATGCACTTTTAAGGGACAAAAGTATCTGTACTATATCAGTATTAATGAAAAGCTACAATAAACTACTGGTATCATATTAAAAGTTAAATGTTGTTATCATCTAATCTGAAATCTTTGGTTTGTATTTATCCCCCTCTTATTCACTTTAATAGGGTGGCCAAAACATCAGAACCACCTCCTATTACAATAATATAATATAGGAATTTGCAAGTGTTACTGGTGTTGCCAGCTAGTAGGGCTTCCGGTTGAAGAGACAATCAGAGTGATCTCTCTCACTGACCAGGTCTATCTGTGATTCATCTTTTCTTTTGTCCTTTCAGCTTATCCTGTGAGTTCAGGGTCAACACATCAGATTGTTTAGTTTGCATGTTAATTTGGCACAGTTTTTTACACCAGATGCACTTCCTGACTCAACCCTCACCAATTTTTGCCAGGCTTGGGACCAGCACTGCACGGCTGGAGAAGGGAATGAGCTGTTTGGAGTTCAGTGTCTTGCTCAGGGCACAGGTAAGAGCGGGGCTTGAACCTGCCAACTGAGGCACATAAATGAGCTAAAAAGTAAACAATAGTTCAACTAGTGCCAACACCACAAAAATTAAAGCAACAGACACACACCGATGCTTGAATTTGGCCGACAGTTTTGCGTGGCACAGATCTAAATAGAATTACAACACTTAGGTTGTGTGGCTTGGAACAAAGCCAAGGTTCATCTATCAATTCTAAGCTATACAATGTGTAATTCTACAGTTGTACAATTTTACAACAGAAATCAACTCAATAAAAGTCTTACACACACACATACACACATCAGTGACTGTATAATGTTAATGTGTGCTGGCGACATCATGTTTATCCTGAAGCTTGTTTTTCTTCACACCTCTGATTGGAGTGGTACCTCAGAGGGTGACATGTCATCATTTGAAGTTAAGCCATACAGATGGGAACAGACTTTTTCCATAGAGAGGCTCAGCTCAATGCCATTAGGAGAAACTAATGGGTCACAAACAATTACTTAGAAGCAAAATTACGTTTCTATGGACTCTTTTCTGAGTTTTTGCTCAGCTACCAGCATAGAAACTTTGTTAATGTTACAAAATTAAATTCTGATCAAGGACCCCGTTATGTTTAGTGTACTTTTCAAATATGTATAGAGTCAAGCTTTAAAAGAGAGTGGCAAAGAGGAAAAAAATATTACTTAACTTCCGGCTAGAGCTTCCAAAAAAAGATATGCAAGACTCTAAAGTCAACTAAAAAAAGATTATATGGTCAAAATTGAGCTCACAACCCTCGGTTTCTGTTCAGTAGAGCCATAGTTCTGTTGAGCCTACTATTCCCTTAACTCTGAGCAGCAATGAACTTTCTTTATGAATAAAATCGTAGTGATTAGAGAAAAAATTCACCAGATCCTTCCCCCAAATATTACAGATAGATCTTCACGTACAACAGTGCTAGAATCATCAATAAGGCCCCAATCCCTCTTAGACTACTTTTTACTCCTAGATCTCTCTGAGCTATCTTCAATTATTACCTCATCTAAACCAACAGCCTGTCTGCTAGACCCTATTCCAACTAGACTGTGCTACCCTTAATAGATACGTTTGTATTAGATATCATCAATCTATCTTTAGAAGCAGGCTATTTACCACAGGCCTATAAGGTAGTACTCTATAACTCTGTAATTAAACCACTACTTAAAAAACCCTGTCTTGACCCAGGTGTTTTAGCCAATCACAGACCAATATCTAATTCCCCCTTTATTTCTAAAATAATTGAAAAAGTAGTTGCAAAACAATTATGTGACCACCTTTATAGGAATTATTTGTATGAAGACTTTCAGTCAGGATTTAGAGTTCATCATAGTACAAAAACAGCACTGATAAAAGTCACCAACGATCTTCTCATGACGTCAGATAATGGACTCATCTCTATACTTGTTCTCTTAGATCTTAGTGCTGCATTTGATACCATTGATCACAACATTTTATTACAGAGACTGGAACATGAAATTGGGATTAAAGGAGCTGCACTAGGTCGGTTTAAATCTTATCTATCTGATAGATTTCAATTTGTTCATGTTAATGATGAATCCTCCATGCACACAAAGGTTAGCTATGGCGTTAGGGTTAGCCACAAGGCTCTGTGTTAGGACCAATACTTTTTACTTATATATGTCTCCTTTAGGCAACATTATTAGAAAACACCATAAATTTCCACTGTTATGCTTGTGAGGGAAATTTCAAAATCTAGGTAACACTGTTTCACTGTTTCATACTTCTGGCAGACCCAGTATCAAACTTGCTTACACCAGTGCTTCCTCACCTTTTGCTCCCCAGCAAGACATCCTGTCTCTGGCCACACAAAGAAGTGTGTTAGCTAGATATCAACTATAAAACTACCTACACCTGAACATTTGCTTCCCAGAAGGGAGCCCACGGGAACCAGCACAAATGATCAATCTCAAGGACTTAAAAGACAATGAAGACAAAAGGACAAAGTGACATGAACTTGCTAATTAAGACTCCTGACCACATTGTATGAAGGTTGATTTGCATTGACTCATCCCTTTGTTCTTTGTGTGAACCCAGCTGTTGAGTTGTATGTATAAAAGGCTGAACAACCTACACATCTTGGTTAATCAGATTGGCCCACTCTAGAGTGTAGCTCTGTTCTGCTCTGCATGTTTCTCTATTTTGCTGATTAAATTCACCGTTATCATTCACTTGTAAGTTGCGTTTTTGCCTCCTAACTTGCCTTAGTTTTTGCCACGACAATGCTGATAATACCCAGCTATATTTATCTATGGAACCAGATGAAAATAATCAGTTAATAAAGCTTCAAGCATGCCTACAAGACATAAAGGCCTGGATGTCCCACAATTTTGTACTTCTAAACTCAGACAAAACTGAAGTCATAGTATTTGGGCCCAAAAATCTCAGAGATATGATGTCCAACCATAATGTTACTCTAGATGGCATAAGTCTGGCCTCCAGTACTACTGCAAGGAACCTTGGAGTTATTTTTGACCAGGATTTGTTCCTTACCTCACATATAAAACAAATCTCTAGTACAGCCTTCTTCCACATACGGAACATTGCCAAAATGTTCTGTCTCAAAGTGATTTGTTACCTCTAGGTTGGACTACTGTAATTCCCTACTTTTAGGATGCCCCAGTAACTCCCTAAAGAGCCTGCAATTAATCCAAAATGCTGCAGCAAGAGTGCTGACTAGAACTAGCAAGAGCGATCATATTTTATCTTCACTAGCTTCTCTCCATTGGCTTCCCATTAAATCTACAATAGAATTTAAAACCCTGCTTCTTAGATATAAAGCTCTGAATGGTCAGGCTCCATCATATATAGAAGAACTCATAGCACCATATCATCTCAGTAGACCACTGCAATCTCAGAATGCAGGCCTACTTGTGGTTCCCAGAATTTCCAATGGTAGAATGGGAGGTAGAGCCTTTTTTAAGTCTAGGCTTAAAACCTTCCACTTTAATAAAGCATATAGTTTATGCAATATAGTTATGCTGCTATAGGCTTAGACTGCTGGGGGACCCACCCCCCAATGCACTGAGTTCCTTTCCTCCGCTTGACCCTCTCTCCTCTTCTCTCACCCCGCAATTGTCACAACTGTATGTCATTAACTCTGTGTGTTTTCTCCCGTAGTTGTCTTTGTCCTTCTCTGTCCCCCTCTCTCTGTCCCTTTCTGCAGGTGTCTCCGGCTTTGAAGATGTGTGTCTTCCAGCGTGCAGCTACTGGTCCTACCAACCTGCCTGATGTTTTGTTGTTACTTTTTGTTGCTCTGTTCTTTTCTCTCTTCAATTTCCACTTACCCCAACCGGTCAAGGCAAATGGCCGTCCACGCTGAGCCTGGTTCTGCTGGAGATTTCTTCCGTTAAAAGGTGTTTTTCCTCTCCACTGGTGCCTATGGCTTGCTCAAGGGGGAATTGTTGGGTTCTCTCTATACATCTTTATAATCTTGACTTTATTCTGTAAAGTGCCCTGAGATGACTTTGTTGTGAATTGGCGCTATATAAATAAAGTTTAATTGAATTGAATTGAATTGAATTGAATCAACATTGTAAAGCGCTTTGGATAAAAGCGCTATATAAGCGACTATTTACCATTTACCAATAAGTACTTAAAGTCCTGCACCTTCTTCACCTCTGCTCCCTGTAACCTTACCATTCCACTTGGGTCCCTCTTATTCACACACATGAATTCTTTTTTTGTGGATGTTATGATTTGCATGTTTGATTTAGGTTTTTTTGGATGCCCTTACTGACACAACTCTCAACAAGTTGAGATTGGATTGTGCCCCCTTGTGGTTGAATTATTATAGTTTAATCACTGGATTGTGCCCCCTTGTGGTTGAATTATTATAGTTTAATCAAACATTATCTTAATTATGCAACAAAGGTGATTTTAAGAAATGTTACTCATTTAAGATTTAAGCGTTCTATGGCTGGAAATAAATTATCTGGAACAGCTCTCCCAGACATTTATAGAAACAGTCAACAAAGAGGGCTTTTAAATACTTGGTAAAGCAAGTTGATGAACCGTTAACTGTTTGTTAAAGTTTATTTCTTAGCTCGCTATATTAAACACTATTAGGTTTTGGGGTTTTGTGACTGTGATTTGGACCTGTCTTGCTTAACATAAAAGAATGAATGTCATTTTTTAAATTAATCACATTATTCACTATCACTATGCAGATTCTAAAACCAACATTGAATTCAGTCTAGTCATTGTTGGTCAACAAAGGTGTTCAAGACGATGGTGAGACCAGCGATGATGTTCAGCTTAGAGTCAGTGGCACTCAAGAAAAGACAGAAGGCAGAGCTGGAGGTAGCAGAGCTTAGGATGTTTATGTTCACTGTATAGCCAGAGCTCTTCATTACTGAGAGCAAAATTAGACACTGGGAGCTTAAAGCTGCAGTCAAACTCGATTTTCTCTTATGAAAAAGCTTAACACTGAAAGTAGCTATCATGTCTGAACAGTAATTATTTGTGGGATCACTTGATAAAGTCAGGTTAACTACAACACATTTAGATTCCTTAAAATCTTATTTTTAGGAAAGGTTTGCTGTTTTCATGCCACTTGAATATTGTATTAAACTGTATATTTTTTCTCCTCCAGTACTTTGTACGTGTACAAATACAGTACTACTGGTACAATACATTATAGTAGAAACTCTCATGTGGACATTCCTAAGCTGAGTGCCACCTAGAGACCATGTACTGTAATCACATGCCACTTTCTTTTATTCATGTACTGTAATAAAAATTTTTAAAATTTTTTAAAAATAACATTGTAAGATTATGTTTTACAATGTTCTAAAATTGAGTTAGATGACAAATGGAGCAAACAACCCCTGTGTAGTGTCAACAAAAAACAGGCAGAGAGCAACTTATAATGTCATCAAACCTGTGAGTAAAAGTTGGGAAAGTAGACCGACAGAAGTAGAGATTGAAAAAGAGATAGTTATTAATATGAGGATATGACGAAATCAGCAAGAGATGCAGCTTCTCCTCCTCCTCTCTCTGAGGATGGAGGACCAGGACAGAGCGGAGCTCTGCTTTCCACAACTACTCAATGCCAAGGTTTCATCAGTATAAAGCTGTCTTTGTGTATTTGTTGTTCTTCATCTCTGTTTTCACTGTGATTCTCAACCTGCTCTTCATCATCTCAGTCTCCCACTTCAGGCAGAGATAAACTTAGCAAAACTTACAATTGATTATTTTTATAAGTGTAAACAGTCTGATTTACAAGACAATGTTACTTACAGTTAGTGTGTAAATGACTTCACATCTTGAAACCAGACGTACACTATATTGCCAAACGTATTCGCTCACCCATCCAAATAAATGAATTCAGGTGCACAATGTCCATAAAGACATGGATGAGTTTGGTGTGGAAGAAATTGACTGGCCTACACAGAGTCCTGACCTCAAACGGATAGACCACCTTTGGGATGAATTAGAGTGAAGGCTGCGAGCACTGTGTATTATGTATACTGTGTCTGATTTCCTTTTGGGGCTAGAACTTCACCGACAAACAGGCTGTTGGTTTCTTGGTGACCTCCTCTGTTCTTTACATGGTTATATGAGCTCAATCATTTTTTGTGCCTCAATAAGAAATATGATTCTTATATCAGTCGACCGCTATGTGGCTATTTGTGACCCTCTGCATTACCCCACAAGAGTCATGGTGACGAGTTAAATTCTGTGTTTGTGTATGTTGGACCTGTTCTGTTCTCTACAATTCTCTTATTTTAAAGGACGTCTTGACTAAATCAGGTCAGTATAATTCCTGACAGTGTGTGGAGATGCTTGACTACATTTCAGGAATTTTTGATGCCGTTTTTTCACCTATTGCTCCAATCACTGTGACCATATTTCTGTATATCAGTGTTTGTGATGGCTGTGTCTCAGGCTCGTACCATGCACTCTCATGTGGCAAGCGTCACACTCCAGCATTCAGGGACTGTAATGACTAAGAAATTCTAGCTGACAGTTGCCAGGACTCTGGGTGTTGTTATACTTATGTTTTTAATGTGTTTCTACCCGTATTTCTGTCTTTCTTTTGTGCAAGATACCTCTGGTGATGATTTACCTGCAACCTTTGCTTTCTTTCTGTTGTATATTAGTCCCTGTCTCAACCCTGTGATCTATGCCTTGTTCTACCCCTGGTTTAGAAAATCTATCAGACTCATTTTCTCTCTTCAGATACTGCCGCCTGGCTCCTGGGAGACAAAGACATGCTGTAAACAGAGACTGTGCACTGAAATGTGATCTGCTCTGTGGATAAATCATTGCTATCCTTTGTTTCCTTGACAACTGTACAACAAAATTGAAAGGTAAACTACAAAGGCAACCCTTAAGGGCAAACTATCAACCTATATGATGTCACTAATGACATCATCAGTAAACAGAAGTATAACACAACACACAATACAGTACAGTTCATGATACACAATACATACTACATAAAACTAAAACTAAAACTGAGGAAACCCTTGGTTGGCTCATACACCCTAAGACTGCTTTTTTCCCATAGATCTCGCTGGGCTAACTTTAATTATTACCTCATCTAAACCAACAACCTGTCTGCTAGACCCTATTCCAACTAGACCTTTCAAGGAAGCTTTACCCTTAATAGATACGTTCATATTAGATATCATCAATCTATCTTTAGAAACAGGCTATTTACCACAGGCCTATAAGGTAGCTGTAATAAAACCACTACTTAAAAAACCCTGTCTTGAACCAGGTGTTTTAGCCAATTACAGACCAATATCTAATCTCCCCCTTATTTTTAAAATCCTTGAAAAGATAGTTAAAATTATGTGACCACCTGTACAGGAATAATTTATATGAAGACTTTCAGTCAGGATTTAGAGTCCATCTTAGTACAGAAACAGCACTGGTAAAAGTCACCAACGATCTTCTCACGGCATCAGATAATGGACTAGTCTCTATACTGTTCTGTTAGATCTTAGTGCTGCATTCGATACCATTGATCACAGCATTTTAATCCAGAGACTGGAACATAAAATTGGGATTAAAGGAACTGCACTAGGTTGGTTTAAATCTTATCTATCTGATAGATTTCAATTTGTTCATGTTAATGATGAATCCTCCATGCACACAAAGGTTAGCTGAGTTCCACAAGGCTCTGTGCTAGGAACAATACTTTTTACTTCATACATGCCTCCTTTAGGCAACATTATTAGAAAACACTCCATAAATTATGATGATCTTATGTTTTATTATATCTTATGTTTTCTCATGGAATAAAGAATTAAGCACCACATAGATCTACCACACTATACCATCTTGAGTCAGCTGGGATATATTGCATTGGTATCAGGAAGAACAGGAGCAATTGGAAATACTGGCTTGTTGACCTTTCACAGACCATGTGTAAATCTATTTGTTTGTCACAGGTTTCAAAATTGGATTTGTAGGAGTGTGGTTTTGTAACTCAGCTTATAATACTATCAAAACTGAGTACAAGAGAAGAAAGTAGAACAGCAGAAATAGAGAGAGGTAAAAAAGTGATAATTATTAGGATGCAATGTAATTAGCAAGAGATACACATCAGTGGCCAGCAGAGAGAGAGGGATGAATGTTAAGACAGAATCTGGTATATCAGTTGTCTGACAGAATTTTAGTCAGAAGCTGTCAGCTGCAGCTTCTCCTCCTCCTCTCTCTAAGGATGGAGGACCAGGACAAAGCAGAGCTCTGGTTTCCACAAGTATTCATTGATTTCTGAAGAAAACAAAAGATCAGTCGTTCTGATGCTGTCCTCATGTATTTGCTGTTCTTCAGCTTCAAACTGTTACTTAGAGTTAGTGTGTAAATAACTTCATATCTTGACACCAGACATTTTTTCTGCTTTGCTGACAGTTTTTTGAATGTTAAATGTCCAGATGTGCCACAAGTAAGACATATAACTTTATATTAATGTCTGATATTACATTACATGTCTTTGTCTTCCTGCAGGCAGCTGCACACCCACCAACCTCCTCATCCCCTTTCTGGCTGTGACTCCCTCTTTTGGCTTGAGTCACTCTGTTAGAGGCTCGTCGACAAACATCCTGTTGGTTTAAGGTTGACATCATGTGCTCTGTACGTGGTTATTTCAGCTCAATCTCTCTCTCTGCCTCACAAGGGTCATGGTTTTTAATATCAGTCGAACGCTATGTGGCTATTTGTGACCCTTTGCATTATTCCACCAGAGTCACTGTGATGAGAGTTAAAATGTGTGTTACAATGGTATGATCTATCATAGTACTCTGAGTCACCCAAGTGAGGTTATTTCCTGTTATGGAGAGTGTGTGCTTTTGGGGGCGACTGTGGCGCAGGAAGGTAGAGTGGTTGTCCACCAATATCGCAGTTGTTGGTTCAACCTCTGCTCCTCCGGTAACATGTCGAAGTGTCCTTGAGCAAGACACTGAACCCCAACTTAGTTGCTCCCGGTGAGCGTTGACCAGCTGCATAGCAGCTCCCCCATTGGTGTATGAGTGTGAGTGTGATTGTGAGTGTGAATGGGTGAATAAGAAGCAGTGTAAAGCACTTTGAGTGCCAATAGGTAGAAAAGCAATATATAAGTGCAGAACATTTACATTTACCATTTTAATTAATGAGATTGCAAGATATGTTGACTTTGTTTAGTCATTTATTAGTACAGTCACTGTGATCATAATTCTGTATATGATAGTGTTTGTGAGGGCTGTGTCTCAGGCTCGTGTCATGCGCTATCACGTTGCAGCTATCACTCTCCAGCATTGACTGTAATGACTAAGAAATCTGAGCTGAAAGCAGCCAGGACTCTGGGTGTTGTTGTACTTGTGTTCTTAATCTGTTTCTGCCCATATCACTATCTCTCTCTTGTACAAGAAAGCTCTTCTACTGCTTTACCTGTAGCCTTTGCAGTGTATGTTGTATATGTACCCCTTTTTGAACCCTGTGATCTATGCCTTATTCTACCCCTGGTTTAGAAAAGCTATCAGACTCATTTTCTCTCTTCAGATACTGCAGCCTGGCTCCCGTGAGACCAACATGTTGTAAACAGAGACTGTGCAGTGACTGAAATGTGATCTGCTCTATGGACAAAGAAATTCATTTGGACATGTTCTTTAGTGAGTGAATTCACAAATCCAAACAGTGAAAATGTGCAGTTCTTAAAGTTGTTAATCTCAGATAATCTGTTGGATTTTCTCCTGATTGAAATAATTCTTTCCAGTGATGGTACTGTTTCTCATTCATAGTGGCTTTTGTTATACAGAACTAAATAAGAAGTAAACTTTGAAAATGACAACTATGATGAAGGTCCAACAGACCCTTACATGTGAACTATAGATATAAAATAAAGTGAAGTGAAAGCAGATGGTAACAGACTGGGTGTGTAATGTTTGTCAATAATAGTCCCAACAGGGAGAGGGATTCAAAAGACAGATGGCAGGACTTGAAATGGAGCAGGAGACTGAGAATTAGGGAAGGGAAGGTGTTGTTGCAGGTTTGGACAGTGTCAGAATTTGCAGTACACAAACACAATACTCACGTAAAAGTGCAAGTATCTGCTTAAAAAGTACTACAAGCAAAAGTAAGTTTTTTTTAAGTTTATACTCAAGCAGCAGAAATGCAGTAAGAAAATCAGTCCCATCTAGTGTGCACCTTATAAATAAGGTTAGTGCAGAAATCTAAGAGGTATTGTTTTTTGGGTTCTAACAACCACGACAGCGTTGATTACACCTGGAAATACTTTGTTGCCGGCTACCTGCCCGGCCTCATGCCAGACTTCCTGCCCAACCCCCAGAAGGCTTCTGCCTTCGTCGCTGGCCACCTGTCTGGCTCCCTGCCGGACCTTATCATTGTTGTAGTTCATTTGTATCTGTTCCCTGAGTTTTGTGTTTAAGTTTCTATGTCTTTGTTTAATGGTTTATGGTTGTTAGTCCTTAGTCTCCCTTCTCGCCTTCTAGTTTTTGTCTATTCATCCCTTTGTTAAAGTCCTAGTGTTTCACTTTGAGTCTAATCCTTGGTTTCTAGTCTTGTAGTCATCCCTCTGGGATTTAGCAGTTTGTCCTCCTTCATAGGAGTGAATTTAGGTTGGTTGTTTTTTCCCTGTCCTGTGTTAGAATCTTTAATAAAACTCCGTCTTGTCACTGAACCTCTCTCGCCTTGTTGCTCTTGGGTCCACGTTAAAACTATAGCCTGACATTCACAAATGGATTCCAAGTAAGATGGAGGCCATGAACTGAAGTATAATAATCCTCCTGTTAAGGCGGGTGACATAAATGATGTAGATGCTTATCAAATCTGCTGTTGGGTTGCCAACACTGCTGTCACGATTTGGCCCTCAGTTCCACTTCCTGCCTTGGACTTTTATTTTGTAGTCTTTTCTCCACCCTCCTGTCTCTGTCTTTTTCACTAGCTTTACCCTTCGTTAGCAGTCATTATTTTTTTTTATACCTGTTCCTCTCACTATTTATGTCCAGCTTTCCCCACAGTTCTCTGCCAGATCCTTGTTTCACTCCCTTTGTACACACCCTGCTTGTTATTTACCTGACCCATGTCATTATCCGTGTAATCGAATCTCCTGTGATCAGGACTCTGTTTCCCTGCAACTTTGGTCTAAGGTTTGGTGTGTCTAAGGTTTGTGTTTCATTCTGTTTCATTTATTTTCCTAAGTGTTCATTTCAGGCTAGTGCTATCTTTGTTTGTATAATTTAGGTTTAGTGTGCTTCATTTTCTGTTCCTAGTCGTTTTTCATTTACTGTTCATTTAGGTCTATTGCCACATGTTTGGTCTGTTTTGCATTTTGTTTGTTATTTTCAAGTGTTTATTTTGGTTCTTGCCCTAGGTTTAAGATCCTTGTTTCCGTGTAGCTCACTGTGTTTTGGTACCTCAGTGTGTTTTGGTACCTCGTGTTTCACCCTGTACCCTCTTGTTACAGTAAACTGGCTATTTAGTTCCCCTCTCAGAGACAGCTCTGCCCTTCCTCAACAAATGAATGACAGAGGGAGCGGTGTGTATGTTTCTCAAACTTGTTCACTTTTTCATCACTGATGAACCTGATAATGAAGATGTCTCTGATTAACAGGAATGTCCTTTGACTATTTACCTTTTTTTCTGTCCCCCATTTCACTGCAGTACAGCCTGCATTGAAGGAAGACCCTGTGCAATAAATTGAAATACTCTCCCTTATGTTTTCACTGAACCAGAATGCTTTGTAACTTGTATATATATATATATATATATATATATAGAAAGAGAGAGAGAGAGAGAGAAAGAGAGAGAGAGAGAGACTGTTTCTTATAAAAATTATGGGACAGGAGAAACAAATTTAAACGCTTTGTTTTGTAGGTGGGGGCAGCTTTGAGGACAGGAAAGGCTAATGAAGAGGAATTAAATGTTTATGTCTTTGAATTTGTACATAAATTAAATTTAACAATGTTAGGGTTTGTTAATTGTTTCCAACCTTAAATGTAATGTTTGCCTGTGTGTGTAATGTAATGTATGTTTGTGATGTGTTGCCGGACAGGAGGTCTGGCCGGCATCGAAAGGCTAGAACCCCATAATGGAGGACCAGGAGCAGGATCTGAAGGAGCGTCGGCTGACCCACGAACAGGAACCCTGGCTGCGCTGGTCAGCTGGACAAGAGAGTGTGAGAGAAATTTTCCTTCAACTGCACTGTCTTTAGACCAGAGCTTCATCAGGAAGCTGTCCCAGCAGAGAACACATAGGAGACGAGTGGTCTCAGATACTTGCTAATTAGATTCCTGACCACTGTGTGTATGTTCTGAAAGGTTGATTTGGATTGAGTCATTCCTTTGAGCTTTTATGTAAATTCAGCTGCTCAGCAATAACCTGTGAAACATGGTCAATCTGATTGACCCACTCATGAGTGTAGTTCTGTTCTGCTCTGCATGTTTCTCTGTTTTGCTGTTTAAACTCATCAGCTGCCTTTTGCCTCCTTGATAAACTAGGCCAGGCTAGGCATCGAGCAACCTGGAGGCAGGTGCTGGAGCAGGATCAGAGTTAGGGGCTGGGCTGGCGATAGTCGACCCCGAGACAAGAGAAGGAACCGGAGCAGGACCTGAACGAACAGACGGGAACAGAGCCGGAGGTGGCGTCGACCTGCTTGGACACAGGACCAGGACCAGAGCCAGAAAGGGCATTGACCCGCTTGGTGACAGGAACAGGGTCAGAAGCAGAAGCAGAAGAGGCCGACTGCAAGATAGCGACTAGACGAGCAGTAAGTGCAGGGGCAGGAACTGGGTGAGCAGGGGCAGGAACTGCAGGGGCAGGAGTAGGAACTGGGCGAACAGGGGCAGGAGCAGGAACAGGGCGAGCCTCCCGGTCCAATAGCCAAGACCTGGACCTAATAATGTCCTCCATCTGGCGGGCTGTAGCACAGCAGAACGCAGGATCTCTGGAGGTCTCCCTTTTGTTCTGAAGGGTTGCTAAAATCTGACAAATTACTGGAAATTGTTCTTGCTACTCTAGGTCCGATGTTGTATGAGCCAGTGAGTCTGTTACAGGGGTGGTGCTGATCTGAGGTGCGTGGCTAGAAGTTTGAGGTCGGAGGGATCTCAGACATCTGGTGGGTGTGATGGCCTAAGCCAGATCTGGGTTCTGTCTTTCTCCATGTGTGTGGCTCTGTTTTTCCTTGTTTTCCAGGAAGCCAGTAGGTGGAGCTGAGATTTAGGCATGCCATACACCTGTGTCAATTGGGTCGAGGTTCCTATAAAGGAGGCCTTAAAGATTGGCTCAGTCTCTTCCCCTGGGCCTGCTTGCTTAGTTCTCTTTTGGTTTTGTCTACATGTCTTTTACACTTTCCATCCAACATTGCATACAACACTGATTTGCTCACAAACTTAATTTGAATCTTTATATACTCAAAAATATGTTGAGTTCATTAAGAACCTTGTGTGGCCTCCCTTCTTTGTCACATACTAATGAGCCAGGTTATGACATGGGTTGACTTCAGGAACCAGTGGTCTCCACCATCTGTGGCTCAGGAACTGGAAGTGGCAGGACAGTGGCAGAACCAGGAGCTGGAACAGGAAGGCGGCTCACTGACTTGGGGACAGGTGAAAATGCAGCTGACTCAAAAACGGGGTCCAGGAGTGAAAGTGGCATGGGTGGTGGTTTGGCTGGGATGATTGGTTTAGTTTGAGGTTTGTTTTTCCTCCTACATCTACTACTACTCTCCTTTCAGCTTATCCCGTGAGTTCGGGGTCGCCACAGCATGTTGATTTGGCACAGTTTTTACGCCGGATGCCCTTCCTGACGCAACCCTCCCCAATTTCTACCGGGCTTGGACCGGCACTGCATCGCTGGGGAGGGGGAATGGGCTGTTAGGGGTTCAGGGTCTTGCCCAGGGACACTTCGACATATAGCCAGGGCCGGGGATCGAACCACTCACCCTGTGTTCCGTAAGCAACTGCCTTTACCAACTGAGCTATATGTTTTTCCTCCTACATCTAAGGAAAGTAAATCTAGTTTTCCAATTGTTCTCCAAAATCGAACCCAGAACTCTACTACCTAGGCAGGTTTCATAACGAACCCCTCCCCCATGTTACTGGGACCAGGTATGGTCAGATCATTCTGTCAGGGTTTAGTTTTAAAGTGGACCCAAGAACAACAAGGCGAGAGAGGTTCAAGAGAGTTTTATTAAAGATTCTAACACAGGACAGGGGAAAAAAAAACAACCAACCTAAATTCACTACTATGAAGGAGGACGAACAAGACTAGAAAACAAGGATTAGACTTAACAAAGGGATGAATAGACAAAAACTAGAGGCAGACTAACAACCATAAACCATTAAACAAAGACACTTTAGATGTCGATGATCTTAACTTAAACATAAAATGAATGAAATGCATGCATGAAATCTTCATCTAAACCAAAGTACACTAGAAAATAAGTCTAATCCTCACCCAACAAAACCCACACACAGGAAAAGACTAACACACAATTTAAACCAAAAACAAACCTCAAACCAAAAGACAGGTCCACAAGAATCTTGAGTTGGGTAAACGGCGTGTTGCATGGATGGCAGCCCGTGAACAAGGACAATGATCCGACACTGAACCAAGGGGAGAGCTGGGTTCAAAAAGGGCAGGGGAACAGGTGAAAGCAATTGAGAGCGGTGATGATTGGTGAAGCTGGAGGCATGAACTGGGGACAGGAGGTGGAGAAAAGGAGGTACAAAATAAAAGTCCAGGGCAGGAAGTGAGTGGGAGTGTTGGATCATGACATTGAAAATGTGACTTCCTGTCTACTATCTAACTACATACTCTACCTGTTTAAGGTTATATAGATTATGTATTTTTTTAATTGTAGCCTAGTACATTTAATAAAGTACAGCCTACTGTTGAGCAGCACATTACTACCATCACCACTGCTGGTCTTTTTTAAGACTGAACATGCTTGTGTTTAATTTCCCAACATAGTTTTACATTTAAACCTCAGAGGACATCAGAGGGATGTTCAGCTCAAGTTAGATGTGTTGGAGATAAAGTCAGAGGCCAGATTGATGTGGTTTGGACATGTTCAGAGAAGAGACTTTGATTATATCGGTAGAAGGATGCTGAGGTTGGAGCTGCCAGGCAGGAGGTCTAGAGGAAGACCAAAGAGGAGATTCATGGATGTTGTATGAGCCAACCAAGGGTTTCCTCAGTTTTTTTTTTTTGTTTTATGTATTGTGTGTTGTGGTATGTGTCTGTGTACTGATGTCATTAGTGACACCATATAGCTTTGATGGCTGCCTTTGTAGTTTATCTTGTTTATCTTATCTTGTTGTTGTCCAGTGGGCAAGGGTACAATGCAATGCAAATGGTTTGTTAAGAGGGATGTTGATCAGTTCAGCTACTGAAGGTTGCAGATGTGACGCAGTAACTGTGGAATTGAGTACAAGGTGGTGTGGACCCCAACAAGGTAGAAGAAAAGAAGTTCAGTGTTTGGCTGTGGAGGCAAATGGTTTCTTATCGAGTTCTGCAAGTTCAGTGAGTTCAGCCATACTTTGAGAAACTTGTTTGATGAAGCTGTTTGCGAATGTGCTAGTGAGATTACTGTACTTAAACTTGTATGTACAATTGACCCGTCATCGGCTAAGTTGACAAGCAAGTACAATAAATGTTCAATGTTCGTCATACAACGATCTCCGGAGTGAAGTATTTGCTGGAGCATCAGATTCGAGTAAGATCGCCTCTACAGAGGGATTGGGGCTTTATTGATTATTCTAGCACTGTTGTACACGAGGATCTAAGGCTAAGAGTAAGGCTTTTAAATTAGTTATTACTTTTTTAGGTCTAGTGTTTGTTAAGTTTGAGGGATGCCATAGAAAATAACTGTAACTGTAATAGCTGAGAGAGGAAATGAAGTTAGGTGGTGTGAGAGAAGAGGATGCAGAGGTGCAGAGATTGAGGCAAATGATTCGCTGTGCTGACCCCTGAAATGGAACAGCCAAAAACAAAAACAGAAGAATTAAAGATACCTTAAATATTGCTCTCCTTCACGCTAATAACAGCAAAAATTTGATCTTTGTCCATTCCAGTTTTTTCTTTCAGGCCAGTATTGGAAGTCAAATGGTCCAGAGTGCTGCAATTTAATATATTAACTAAATCTAGGAAACTTTCCTGTAAGATCAAACTTTTTTTTTGGATATGTTTAGTAAGATCACTTTGAATTTCCTGACTGTGTGTTTTATGTGAGAAATTTCAAAGTCTAGGTAAAACTGTTTTACTGTTTTCACACTTCCAGCAGACCAGGTATCAAACTTGCCTACACCAGTGCTTCCTCACTTTTTGTTCCCCAGCAAGACATTCTGTCTCTGGCTCCACAAAGAAGTGTTGGCTAGACATCAGCCATAAAACTACCTAAATCTGAACATTTGCTTCCTACATTTGCAGGGAACCCACGGGAACCAGTACAGATGATCAGTCTCAAGGACTTAAAAGACATGGAAAACAAAAGGCCAAATGACAAGAACTTCCTAATCAGACTCCTGACCACATTGTATGAAGATTGATTTACATTTACCCATCCATTTGTTCTTTGTGTAAATTCAGCTGCTGAGCTAAATGTATAAAAGGCTGAACAATCTATAGCGTGGTCAAATCTGATTTGGCCCACTCTAGAGTGTAGTTCTGTTCTGCTCTGCATGATCTTCCATTTTGCTGATTAAATTTACTATCATCATTCACTTTTGGGGCATCACAGCAGGGGGAAATCCAAGCCAGCCATCCCCACATCAGAAAATGAAGCAGCCTAGAAAGAGCAGAGGGGGACGATGCTTCTGAGGCATCACTCCTGGAGCCTGGCCCTGGAAGTGTGAAAGGACACTCCAGATCAAAGGGACAGAACTTTTCCCCGCAATCTTGAAGAACAGAAAAGAGATGATATGCATGTTCTAACTTTCCCCATGATACATTTGGAAGGAGTTCATGGCCCCCAACTTGTTTTCCACCCCTGGACAGAATTGGAAATTAAAGAAGCAATGGAGAAAGTCACCCGCCCAAAAAGAAATGTGGGGAAAGGACTTCCAGGACATGGTGCAGGACTACAAACCAACCTTTCTTCCTGAACAGGAACCAGCTGGGATGTGAGTTTCACAATGTCAGACACTTGTTTACCAAGTCTAATCTCAAGCTTCATCTGAAGCAGTAAGACTGGGAACATGAGGACAATGCTTTATCCAGAAACCCTATCACACTACTGGTGCAGGGTGTGCAACCAAAGTTTCCACTTAAGACATGAGTGTGATCAGTTCCATACAGCAGGACCCAAATGAGTCTGTGGGAGCATTTTTCACCCGATTAAATGAGGCATATGACATCCACAGTGGTCATGTTCCACTAAAGGACAGACTGGGAAGGAACCAGATGATTCCCTATGAGGCCCACCTGAAGGATGCATTTCTAAACAGAATGTAACCAGAAATTGCTGAGGCAGTGAAACAGAGTTGTTTGACTTGGAAAATGTGTCCACTTAGAGACATTCTGCAACATGCAGAACACGCAGAAGAAACACAAAGACGTAATGAAGAACAAAAGAAACAGCGGCACCAACATAAACTTGATTCTGCACAATACACCATGTTCAGTGCCATAGCCAACATGACAGCTTGTGGCCGAGGACAAAGAAGGGGACGTGGTGAGAAGGGCCACTGAGCAAGACTGCTCTGTGAATAAGCAACAGGCTTGTGTAATAGCTGGCATTAGTGCGGGTGCAACTGCTTGAAGAAGAGTGGAAGGGATTGGATCCAGAGTGCAGGAGGTCAGATGATTAGAGAGGAGGAGGGTGGATACGTCATCCTCAGTCAGAATTTCAAATGATGAGAGCAATACAGTGTTGGAAGAGGTTAGACGAATGTCATCATTTGGAGGAGAGAACTGTGAGCTGATGGCTGCCACCTTGTTGGTAAAAAAGTCAGCAAAGTTGTCAGCAGTGAGAGAGGTAGATGGCGGAGGTGAAGGTGGGTAGATGAGTGATTTGAAAGTGGAGAACAGCTTTCTGGTGTCCGAGGTGTGTATTGGAAAGGCTGTCTGTGGCTGCATCTGCATCGCGGATGTAGAGGTCCTGTGTTGGGGGCAGAGTTGCGGAGACCAGCGAGGAGAATCGATCCGGGTTGAGAGACCTGAGGTTGTGCCGGAATGTTACAAGTGTGGGGGGAGATTGCGAAGGTCTAGGGATAAAGACTGTGAGTTGAATGAAGAAATGATCCATTACATATTGTTACTCTAGATGGCATAAGTCTGGCCTCCAGTACTACTGCAAGGAACCTTGGAGTTATTTTTGACCAGGATTTGTCCTTTAACTCACATATAAAACAAATCTCTAGAACAGACTTCTTCCACCTACGGAACATTGCCAAAATTAGGAGCATCCTATCTCACAGTGATGCTGAAAAACTGGTCCATGCATTTGTTACCTCTAGGTTGGACTACTGTAATTCCCTACTTTCAGGATGCCCCAGTAATTCTCGAAAGAGCCTGCAACTAATCCAAAATGCTGCAGCAAGAGTGCTGACTGGAACTAGCAAGAGAGATCATATTTCACCTTCACTAGCTTCTCTCCATTGGCTTCCCATTAAATCTAGAATAGAATTTAAAACCCTGCTTCTTACATATAAAGCTCTGAATGGTCAGGCTCCATCATATATAGAAGATTTCATAGTACCATATCATCCCAGTAGATCACTTTGCTCTCAGAATGCAGGCCTACTTGTGGTTCCCAGAATTTCCAAAAGTGGAATGGGAGGTAGAGCCTTTAGCTATCAAGCTCCTCTCCTGTGGAACCAGCTCCCAGTTCAGATTCGGGAAGGAGACACCCTCTCTACTTTTAAGTCTAGGCTTAAAACCTTCCTCTTTAATAAAGCATAGTTAGTTATAGTTTTGCTGCCATAGGCTTAGACTGCTGGGGGACCCACCCCTCGATGCACTGAGCTCCTTCCCTCCTCTCAACCCGCAATTGTCACCACTGTATGTAATTAACTCTGTGTGTTCTCTCCCGTAGTTGTCTTTGTCCTTCTCTGTCCCCATCTCACTGTCCCTTTCTGCAGGTGTCCCTGGCTTTGAAGCTGTGTGTCTTCCAGCGTGCAGCGACTGGTCCTACCAATCTGCCTGATGTTTTGTTGTTGCTTTTTGTTGCTCTGTTTTCTCTTTCTCCTTTCCACTCACCCCAACCGGTCAAGGCAGATGGCCGTCCACCCTGAGCCTGGTTCTGCTGGAGGTTTCTTCCGTTAAAGGGAGTTTTTCCTCTCCACTGTTGCATATGGCTTGCTCCATAGGTAATTGTTGGGTTCTCTTTATACATCTTTATAATCTTGACTTTATTCTGCAAAGTGCCCTGAGATGACTTTGTTGTGAATTGGCGCTATATAAATAAAGTTGAATTGAATTGAATTGAGTTATTTGTTGATGGGTCTGCTTCCCAAGATGTCAAAACTGGTAGAAATGTAGTTGGATTTGCTGTTGTCCCTAAACATAGTGTCATTTCCAGTGGTAAACTACCTTCTCACCTGTATGCACTGATCCCCACACCAGAACCAGAAATGGAACTACACCCAGATGTGCACCAACTAGACAAAGAGACAACCACCGTGGAAAAAGGGTCAGTCTGCACCTCAAGCTCTAACAAACGTCAAGAAGGGTGAATACAGGAAGCTGACAAAAGCAAAAATCTGGTGCCCAACGATGGAAAATTCTACACAAGAGCACCCACTCAGAACAAGAGTGGAAGATCAGGGCCTGCATTTTTCTCCTCTTCACCATGGCTGCAACAATCCCATGGATGATCCATGAATGTTGGCACAATCAACAGATCACTCACTAACAAATCCAGGATGACAAGAAATGTGGCAGAGACTGCATGTTTACTTGACCCATATTCTTTCACACAGTCTCCATCATAGATGATGGAAAACCTGTAATTCAATCGTAGGCCTCACACCACTAAACTGCATAAAAACACATACCCTCTACCCACCACTTAAACCTGGACATTCACAGAGTTCTGAAGTTGCGAAGGAGACTATTGAAGATGGAGTTTATGGCAGGCTCTACAGGAGAGATGCTTTAGATGCAGGAATCAATCCATGCCGGATGTGTACTGGATGTGTGGCAAGCCAACTAGAGCTGTGCCAGCTAACTGGACAGGACTGTGTGCCCTTGTCATGCTTGCCCAAGAAATACAAATACTCCCAGCAGCGGCTTCAGACATTGCAAACTGGTCCACTGGACCACACCATCGCATGAGATGAGCACTCCAGAAACCTCTAGGCTCATTCGACACCAAAGTGTATATTGATGACATCGGAGTACCACAGGGAATCCCAAATGATTGTAAGGCAGACCTTAGCAGGATTTGAGTCCTCCCTTTGCTGGTAGTGCACAACCAACAAGAATGCTAATTGGATTAACTACCTGTATTACAACTGACAGAGATTCATCAATTACACAGACGATGCCGTTGGAGGTCTAGCTGAGCAGTTGGCGGCACCATTGAAGATGACATGGGAGAACAGAATGGCAACTGACATGTTGCTTGCAGACAAAGGAGGAGTCTGCACCATGTTTGGAGACTGACGTTGTACATGTCGTCACTGGTCAGATTTGGCAGGGGACCAGAGAAAACTACGGAGTCCAACATTGTTTTGGCAAAGTTACACACCAATTCAACGTTCATTTTAGTGACCTCCGATTTGCATAATCGGGCGTCATTAACTCCCACGTGAATAATAATATTACTGTATTTATCTTTAGCCAGGAGTTTCAAATATGATTCAACGTCGCCCGCTCTGGCCCCAGGAAGACATTTGACTATGGCCGCTGGAGTCTCTAACTTCACGTTTCTGACTATAGAGCTCCCAATTACCAGAGTTGGTTTCTAACCGGGAGTGTCGGTGAGTGGGGAAAATCGATTAGAAACGTGAACCAACTGGTGGTGAACCTTGGGCGTCTGTTTAGCATTAGATCTCTTACGAACCGTCACCCAGCCGGACTGGCTTCCCGGCTGCTCGGGAACTGCCGGTGGACAGCTCGCAGGGGCTACGCTAGGTCGGCCCACACCAGCTATCGGGGCCTGACTAGCTGAGTTGTTTTCCATGGTGCGGAGCCGCGCTTCCAATTCCTTGAGCCTCGCCTCCAAAGCTGAAAAAACCTTAAACTTATTACATATACCGTTATCACTAAAGGAGGCAGAGGAAAAACTGAACATGAGACACACCGAGCAAGTGAGAGAAGGAGAGACAGAGGGAGACAGAGAAGTCATTGCTAACGGATAACTGCTAAGCTAACGAAGCTAATATAGCTGAAATCTGGAATTTGTAAACTTTAGCTGGTTATGTTTTGCAAGAGCAGGTGCTTGTGTAATACAAGCGTATGTTATGACTCAAGTATTAATTCTTGTGTGAAGAAATCACTTATTTAAGTAAAAATAAGAGCTACAATTAATCAGTAAACAGTCCTCTGTAGAAACCCAAGAGTGTGCAGAAACAGGAAGTGACGCAATACACTTACTGCAAGAGACCCGCACGAAAATATTAAGGTCTTACTTATCTGAATGAACCTTTAAGGTATCCCGACAGGGCCGTGTTTCCAACTCTAACAGCCCTTCCATCCATGTGCCGCAGTGCTCAGCTCTTATTCATCTTTTTTTCCCACTCTGATGCCCAGATTACCCCACTCAGACTCCCAGAACCTTGCCCATCATCCAAACCTGCATATCATGTTTCCTTCAATCCACATACTTTGTAGTTCTCACAGCTAGATGTGTTCTTCATTGATGCATGGGCAGAGTGATCCACTGCTGAGAATTGTCACAGTTTGTTTGGCTTGTGGGAGGAACGGGAGAAGATCAGGGGTCACAGACACGGTTTGACACATTGGGGGACAGAACCCCACTACGCCCCAGTGGGCTGCAGAGCGGGAAAGGAGACACTGAATCCCTACCAGAGGAGGGAAAGCGAGTGTGCGGAGAGGAGGTCAGGGACGCAGGGGTCTTGGTCAAGACAAGGCAACAGGGTTTGATAGGGCCCTCTGGCTCCTGCTAAATTAGACTCCTTGGTTAGTTTTTCAAGGTGGTTCAGTTGGGTTACTAATATCGTCACAGACCCCTGGCACCTTTTTTTTTGCATAGGCAGGTCCCTGCCTGGGCGATGTGACATAGTTGCAGCGCACTAAGGCCAGCCCAGAGCCAGTGACAGCGAGGGCCAGCCAGGGCAGGGGGGAGGTTTTCACCGGTACCCTGCTGCAGGAAGGCAGTGGGTGAAAGGGGAGAGAGTGCCCCAGAGGCACCCTTCCCAGCCAGGCTCCCCCACTAGAGCGAGGCCCTGTCAGAACCTCCACACACATAACACGGTCAGCAGAGAGACCTAGGGTCCCCCACATGCAAACTCCCTACTCACAGGGGCCCGGCTGAGGAAGCCCTCCTCAGCCCCAAAGGGTTTGAGGAGAAGGGATGCAGAGAGGGAGAAAAACAATAGGCAGATAAGCCCAAACATGCTACACATGCTAAGACAGAGCAACACATACACCTGCACTATCAAACAGGCATAGCCACAGAATATATCCGGCACTGCAAAGTGTGTTTGAAGTGCTGATGATCACTCGATGCAAAATAGATGCATACCCTTAATATTAAAGTAAAATCAACATACCCGGAGTTTAAGCCTCAAAAATCTGAATAATCCAAGGAAGTGTTGGATGACTGTTTAATTTTTGTTTGGGGTCAAGCGTCGGCCCGTGCCATGCCTTTGACTCTCTACTCCAAACCGCCCAGTCGACGGACGAAGCGGGGAGAGTCATCGAGATAAATTCATTTCACCTAACCCTAACCCTAACCCCCTAACCCTAACCAGTTGATCTTCATGCCTAATCCCAAGCAGTGGAACTTCATGCCTAATCCTAACCAGTGGATCTTCATGCTTAATCCCAACCAATTGGAACCCACCCAGCACTGACAGAAACACTCTTCTGGAAAAGGCTGACCATCCTCCTCCCATCAGAGGCTTCCAGGCTTCTACCAACTCTATAAACAGCTGTCTCAGGACCCCCTGGCTACTTTTTTTAATGCCAGTCTCAACACCAGAAAATGATTGAACTCAAAGCCTATCTGACTCCAAAACAACACAGCTGTCTCAGGGCCTCCTGGGGGCTGTGTTTAATGTTCATTTCAACACAAGGTAATGTAGTCAACTCAAAGTCTATTTGACTCCAAAACAGCACGGCTGTCTCAGGGCCTCCTGGGTGCTGTGTTTAATGTTAATTTCAACACAAGCTAATGTAGTTGACTCCAAAACAGCACATCTTTCTCAGGGTCTCCTGGGGGCTGTGTTTAATGTTAATTTCAACACAAGCTAGTGTATTCAACTCAAAGTCTATTTGACTCCTATACAACACAGCTGTCTCAGGGCCTCCTGGGGGCTGTCTTTAAACTTAGCTTCAACACAAAAAATCTCACCAAAAATCTACTCAACTCAAAGGTAAGTGTCTCTCCATACATCTGTCTCAGGGTCTCCTGGGGGCTGTCTTAAATCTGGAGAGTCTCCTCAACGATTGGACAACTGCTCTTCAAACCACCATTACTGGCCGACCTGCAAACATCAACTGGAGAACCAGTGATACTTCATCAAAAACTGCATCAGAGACTTGACCACTCCTACAACAAACTTATCAGAAATCACCCTAAAATCAAAGACACAATGTCATCTTCTAAGTAGGAAGGCAGCACACAGTATCAGGGAACCAGAGTGACATGTGTCAGCCCGTGCCATGCCTTTGACTCTTAACTTCAAACCGCCCAGTCGACTTAATTCAAATGGCCCAATACATGGACCCCACCTATAGCCCATCCCTCAGACACACCCACACAGACAGAGCCACCCACATACACACCCAGGAAAAGCACAGAAGGAGGAGGAGAGAGAGACAACAAAAAAACAAACCCAAACAATAACCCAGGTCATAACTATGTCTTTTCCTGAAAAACAGCAGATACGGTATTCTCCATCAAATGAAACAAAACCAAAAGGAAACAATGTCTGTATATGTTTCATAGAGGTTGTAGTTTTTACTAAGTAAAGCTTAGATGACAGTAAGTTCCTTGGTAGAAAAATGTTTATGTGCCTCCGTGAGGAACACTGAACTCACACTCACGGACACAGGTTGCTGACTGCTGGAAGAATTCGTTTAGAGTTCAACGACTCCTTGGTAGTTTGTAAATTTTCCATATGGAATACACTCTGCTCATCACTGATGAACAGCTGATCGAATGTAATTTCTAAACAGAGTGTTCAGTGTATCAAAGAAAAGTATAATAGATCCATCTGATTTTAAACTTCACAAACTGACTGCAGCAGCTACAATAGCTGCACTTATTCACCAAAAATAGGAAGCAGCTTTTTTGTCATACCACCACAGAGACCAGCCAACCCAAGCTGGTTGTTGGTAAGGAAGTTGACCATGGACCACAGGGTCAGTGGTTTGATCCCCGCTCCTGGCTACATGTCAAAGTGTCCTTGGACAAGACACTGAACCCCAAGTTGCTCCCGGTGGGTCAGGTGAGCACCTTGCATGGCAGCCACTGCCATCGGTGTGTGTGTTAATGTTAATCAACATTGTAAAGGGCTTTGGAGAAAAGCGCTATACAAGTAACTATTTACCATTTGCCCAAGCCAAAAAAACAAAAAATAACATAAACACATACTTTGACACATTGTGCTATAACACAAAACTTCAAAAGCCTCCATTGTGAATGATAAATGTTTAATAGTCTGCACTTATATAGCAATTGTCGATCCATTGACACTCAAAGAACTTTACACTGCTTCTCATTCACCCAGTCGCACTCACAATCACACACACACACCGATGTGGAAGCTGCTGTGCAGCTGGCCAAGACTCACCAGGTGCAACTAAGTTAGGGTTCAGTTTCTTGCTCATGGACACTTCGACATGTGACCAGAGGAGCCGGGAATTGAACCAACAACTGTGGGATTGGTGGACAACTGCTCTATCTCTTGCACAACAGAGCAAGAGATCTTGCTCAACAATGTTACAACATTAGAAAAGGTAATCAAAACAAGTGTGTTCAACACTTACACATCCAAAACAGAGATGAGAGAAAGAGAAGGGGAGGGATGAGGTTAAGACAGAAAGTGATAAATCAGTTGTCTGACAGAGTTTTAGTCAGAAGCTGTCAGGGCTGCAGCTTCTCCTCCTCTTCTCTCTGAGGATGGAGGAACAGGACGGAGCAGAGCTATGCTTTCTACAACTCCTCAATGCCTCCTGCAGGAAACCACAGATCAGTCAGTCTGATGCTGTCCTCATGTATTTGTTGTTCTTCATCTCTGTGTTCACTGTGACTCTCAACCTGCTCGTCATCATCTCAGTCTCCCACTTCAGGCAGAGATAAACTCATCAAAACTTACAATTGATTCTTTTTTAAGTGTGGACACTCTGATTTACAAGAAAATGTTACTTAGACTTATTGTGTAAACAACGTCACATCTTGACACCAGACGTATTTTCTGCTTTGCTGACAATGTTTTTGAATGTTAAATGTGCAGATGTGCCACATGTAAGACATATCACTTTACATTAATGTCTGATATTACATGTCTTTGTCTCCCTGCAGGCAGCTGCACACACCCACCAACATCCTCCTCCTCTCTCTGGCTGTGTCAGACTTTATTCAGGGGTTTGTGACACTGGTAGAAGTTCATCGACAAACAGGTTGTTGGTTCTTTGGTGACCTATGTTCATTATATGGTTATGTGGGCGCAATCTGTTTTTCTGCCTCAGTAGGAGACATGCTTCTTATATCAGTCGATCGCTATTTAGTTATTTGTGACCCTCTGCATTACCACACCAGAGTCACTGTAACACGAGTTAAAATCTGTGTTTGGATGTGTTGGATCTGTTCTGTTGTTTACAGCGGTCATTATTGTCGGTATTATTTGTCTCAACCAGGTAGATTTAATTCCTGCTATGGACAGTGTGTGATTGCCACTAACTACGCTGAAGGATATTTTGACACAGTTTTTACATTTATTGCTCCAGTCACTGTGATCATTATTCTGTATATGAGAGTGTTTGTGACGGCTGTGTCTCAGGCTCGTACCATGCGCTCTCATGTTGCAGCAGTCACACTCCAGCATTCAGGGCCTGTACTGACTAAGAAATCTGAGCTGAAAGCAGCCAGGACTCTGGGTGTTGTTGTAGGTGTGTTCTTAATGTGTTACAGTCCATCTTACTGTTTCAACCTTTTAGAAGTTTTCACTACTTTACCTGCATCTTCTGGCGTCTTTCTGTTTTGTGTTAACCCCTGTCTAAACCCTTTGATCTACGCCTTGTTCTACCCCTGGTTTAGAAAAGCTATCAGACTCATTTTCTTTCTACAGATACTGCAGCCTGGCTCCCGTGAGACTAATATGCTGTAAACAGAGACTGAAATGGTTTTTAATTTACCTTTTTAAAGTATGCTCAAAATTATCATAGCAACAGTGAAAGCATACATTAAAATACACATTTTAACATCCTGTAATTTTAGAATTCTTTTTTGTTAAAGTGGACATACTGTCCCTTAACTTGTATATTTCTTGTAGCATACGTTAATATGTATTAATGAAATAATGTGCTGAAAGCCCATTTAAAATATATTGGGTAAATGTATTTACAAATGGTTTCATTCGTCTTTTTAACGTTCAAAAGATGGCAGTGCACTGTCCTTTTAGTGCTTAAGAAAAAAAATATGAGTGTGCATCACTGGACCTGTTAATACAGCTGGGACCTCAATGTGCTGCTGGCTCCTGTCCACAGTATCTGTCACAGTGATGCAGAAGGTGTCAGAAACGACAGCAGTACTTTGATACTGGCAGGTTGTAGGATAAACAGGCCACCCAGCTCAGTCAGGAGAGCAGGGCTGTGTGAGCCCACAGCAACTGTAAGATTCCTATTGTAGCATCAAACCAATGGTGTTGGTCTCATCATTAGTTTATACACAAGGACCACCCTCCCCCACTTTTTCAGTTTTTTTTTTGTAAATCAACATGGCTACTGATAGTATAGTGGTTTATATATGGTTAACCTGTAATAAATTATATAATCTTGAACATAACAAAATCTTGTACTTCTTTCTCCCTCACACTTTCTGAAACAGTAGAAAGAGCCACCTCAGATCTACACGCCTTTATTGTCCAACCTGCTTCAAACTACAATACTTTCAAGTTTTGTGAGATTTTTAGCCTCTCAGTTGCCCAACAGGTCAACTGTAATGGTCCTCTGTTGCTTGAGACTTATACCTCCACTCATTATATATTGTAGGGGAATAAAGTAAATTTAGTCATATGGTTAGATAATTGGCAAACAGTCAACCAAGATGGGCTTATTGAAGAGGTCACAAAGTAGACAAGAAGTCACAGGTTGGGTCATGTTTAGAGTACTGCTTAAGATCACAGTAGGCACTTTGTTGTTACAAGGCCCAAGGCAATGTAGTAGATAGTGAGTCCTGGGGTCACAAGATCTACAAGAACGTGTAATAAAAGGGTTTTATTGCTTCTCAACTGACATCTTCAGATAATCTAGAGAGGGACAAGAGTGATGACTCTCAACTGCATGCGCCTGGTTTCTTTAGTCATGTTTTGTGAGGGTGGTTCCTTTTTTGGGTTTGTGTATAAATAGAAGGGGTTTGAGAGATACAAGTCAGAAGAAGACACCAACATCCATGTGTTCTTCTCCATGCCGGCATGTATTAAACTGAGATGGTTCATCACGCTGAGTTCTACAACAATTCTTCCAAAAAGGAATATTTCTATCACAATATACAATTGGTTGGCCTGACCAGGTGATCTTTGCACTTCATTACTGAGAAGAACAAGTGTTCATGTACTGCCCACAACAACCCCGGAAGGAAAACACTGCTGTAGGTGTGTAGCATGTAACACACACACCTTTAAATATACTATAAACACAACAAATGTGCTTATATTGTAAAGTAGAAGGTAAATGGTCTGCTCTTATATAGTGCTTTTCTACCTATTGGCACTCAAAGCACTTTACACTGCTTCTTATTCACCCATTCACACTTACAGTCACACACAAACTCATACACCGATGGGGGAGCTGCTATGCAGCTGGCCAACACTCACCGGGAGCAACTAAGTTGGGATTCTTTCTCAAGGACACTTTGACATGTGACCAGAGGAGCCGGGGATTGAACCAACAACTGTGGACAACCGCTACCTTCCTGCGCCACATTCGCCCCTGTGTAAATGGGTGTCTTGAAGGGGGAAGGCATAAGGTGCATATGATATAACAGTATCCTACATTCAGCAAGTGCAAATGTTCCTTCATCACCAGAATTAACAAATTGGACAAGAAGTGAACAAAAAGTAAAATAAAAACTTAGTGCTATTATTAGCACCAGATCCACACTTTCCATGGTTTAGATATTGATGTCTCACTGTCTCCCCCACCCAGATTAAGAATTAGAGTGTTCTCTTCAATTTACATCAGTGGGAGGATGAGCGGAGTCTAGAATTTGTGTTATGTTACATGTACACCCGCATGTCGTCATTCAACCGCTGGGTGTCTAGGTGGTGCCCAGCAAACGATGTGGGCTACATAGACAATTGGAAACGTTTTTGGGAAAAACCTAGGCTGATTAGAAGAGATGGCATCTATTCTACTTTAGATGGTGCAGCTTTCTTATCCAGAAATATGGCTGGTTTTATTAGACAACCAAAAGTATGACAATCCAGAGTTGAGCCTAGGATGCAGAGATGTAGTCCTACACGCCTCTCTGCAGTATCCTTACAACTGTCACCCCCTTCACAACTCCCACATACCTATAGAGTCTGTTCCCTGAGCAACTAAATTACATAAACTAAAAACGACAATAAGAGGAGTTAATCATGATAACCTAATAAAAGTTAAGACTACTCCTCTTACAGAACAAAACCCCAAAACTATTAAATGTGGATTATTAAATATCAGATCTCTCTCTTCTAAATCTCTGTTAGTAAATGACTTAATAAGCGATCAATTCGATTTATTTTGTCTCACTGAAACTTGGTTGCAGCAGGAAGAATACGTCAGTTTAAATGAGTCAACCCCCCCAAGTCATATTAATTATCATGTTCCTAGAAGCACAGGCCGAGGTGGAGGTGTAGCAGCAATCTTCCACTCTAGCTTATCAATAAACCCTAGACCTAAACATAGCTATAACTCATTTGAAAGCCTTACTCTTAACCTTTCACACCCAAACTGGAAAACTCAAAAAACACTAATATTTGTTATTGTGTACCATCCCCCAGTCCCTTATTCAGAATTTTTGATTTAATTTTCTGATTTCCTATCGGATTTAGTGCTTAGTACAGATAGGGTCATTATAGTGGGTGACTTTAAAATTCATGTAGATGCTTTTTACCCATAGATCTCTCTGAGCTAACTTCAATTATTACCTCATCTAAACCAATAACTTGTCTGCTAGACCCTATTCCAACTAGACTGCTCAAGGAAGCTTTACCCTTAATAGATACGTTCGTATTAGATATCATCAATCTATCTTTACAAGCAGGCTATGTAGCACAGGCCTATAAGGTAGCTGTACTTAAACCACTACTTAAAAAACCCTGTCTTGACCCAGATGTTTTAGCCAATTACAGACCAATATCTAATCTCCCCTTTATTTCTAAAATAATTGAAAAAGTAGTTGCAAAACAATTATGTGACCACCTTTATAGGAATAATTTGTATGAAGACTTTCAGTCAGGATTTAGAGTTCATCATAGTACAGAAACACCACTGGTAAAAGTCACCAATGATCTTCTCATGGCATCAGATAATGAACTAGTCTTTATACTTGTTCTGTTAGATCTTAGTGCTGCATTTCACACCATTGATCACAACATTTTATTACAGAGACTGGAACATGAAATTGGGATTAAAGGAACTACACTAGCTTTGTTTAAATCTTATATATCCGATAGATTTCAATTTGTTCATGTTAATGATGAATCCTCCATGGACACAAAGGTTAGCTATGTAGTTCCACAAGGCTCTGTGTTAGGACCAATACTTTTTACTTTATATATGTGTCAAGGTTTTGGTTAAGGGACGGACCCAAGAGAGGAGACAGTGCGAGGGATTGCAAATAAGGGGCTTTTATTGACAGAGGTGTAAATGGTGAACAGAGGTCGCTCCTAACAGGAGGATACTAGAAACCGGATTCTGAACAGGACCAGCACACGAAATGAGTTAACTTAAATGAAAGAACAAACAGAGGCTGCTAAATAAATAAGGCACAGATAAACGTTAAACTACTAAAGCAGGTAAACACAAGGGGAAGGCTAAGGGGACTAACAGGAATATAAATGGACACAAACTACTGAACAAAGGATAACACATAATAATGATTAAAGTAAAACTGAGCACAAGTTAAAACACACTGGAAGGGAAAGATACCCAAGTAACAGAGTTGGGGGAGCACATAAACACAAGAACTAAGGGGAGGCAGACACAAACAAACTAAACATAAAGCACTGGCAACTGAAGAACACACAAGCATACCTAAACATGAAAAACCAGGATCAAACAAGCGGAGAAAACTACAGACTAGACCAAAACACTGAATTAAACAAAAGGCAAACCTCAGACCAAAACCACACAGGAAACACGGAGTCCAGGATACCCAAGATTTCCCAAGAGTTCAAGAAACATAAGTTTTAGGCTGAAGCCCTCCAGGACCAGACAGGAGACCCAGCAGGGAGCCGGGCAGGTGACCGGCGTTGATGGCAGAAGCCCTCCGGGGGCCGGACAGGAGGCCAGCGGCGACGGCAGAAGCCCTCTGGGAGCAGGACTGGAGGCCGGCGCGGGCGGCTACGGCTAAGGCGAAGGCCCTCCGGGGGCTGGGCAGGAGGCCGGCGGCGTCGGCTGAGGCGAAGGCCCTCCATGGGCCGGACAGGAGGCTGGCGGCGACGGCAGAAGCCCTCTGGGGGCCTGACAGGAGGCCGGTGGCAACGGCTGAGGCGAAGGCCCTCCATGGGCCGGACAGGAGGCCGGCGGCGATGGCAGAAGCCCTCCGGGGGCCGGACGGGAGGCCGGCGGAAGGCTGAGGCGATACCCCGTAGTGGAGGGCTGGTAGATTGACCAGAAGAAGTGTTGGCTGGCCCGGAACCAGGAACAGAAGCAGGGTCAGGAGTGGTCCGGACCACGGCCGACCCCGAGTCAGGAACTGGAACAGGAACAGAACCCGGCGGCAGGAGCAGGAACACGAGGTTAGCCAGGCCGGACCACGGCTGACCCGGCGCCAGGAGCAGGAACAGGAACAGGAGCAGAGCCAGGCCGGACCACGGCCGACCCGGCGCCAGGAGCAGGAACAGGAACAGGAGCAGAGCCAGGCTGGACCACGGCCGACCCGGCGCCAGGAGCAGGAACAGGAACAGAGCCAGGCCAGACCACGGCCGACCCGGCGTCAGGAACAGGAACAGAGCCAGGCCGGACCACGGCCGACACGGCGTCAGGAACAGGGACAGAGCCAGGCCGGACCACGGCCGACACGGCGTCAGGAACAGGGACAGAGCCCGGACCAGAGTCGAGGCTAGGAGAGGCGGCGAGCGACCTGGAGGCAGGTGCCATAGAAGGACTTGTGTCGAGGCCGGACGAGGCATCAAGTGACCTGGAGGCAGGTGCTGTAGCAGGATCGGCATCGGGGCCCGGTAGAGCACTCACCGGTAGAAAGGCAGGCCCCCAAGTAGGATCAGAGTCGGGAGCGGGAGCTGGACCTGGGCGACAGGAACAGGAAGAGCCAGGGCAGAATCACTAGAGGCAGTGTCGACTCTCCCGGGGGGTTGGACTGAGGTGGCGGCGTCGACTCTCCCGGGGGGTTGGACCGAGGTGGCGGCGTCGACTCGCCTCGGAACAGGAGCTGAGGTGACGGCGTCGACACGCCCAGGAACAGGAGCAGGTGGAGTGGTGGCTGACCCAGATCTCTGGACCGGATCTGGGCAAACAGGGACAGGTGCAGAGCCAGGGCTGGGTGAGATGCTGACCGGGGCAGAGGCAGGAGCTGAGACTGTGACAGGAGCAGGAACAGCAGAATCGGGTTCAGGGGCAGAAGCTGGGACAGTGAGAGGAGCAGGAACAGCAGAATCGGGTTCAGAGGCAGGAGCTGGGACAGTGACAGGAGCAGGAACAGTGGAATCGGGTTCAGGGGCAGGAGCTGGAGCTGGGACAGTGAGAGGAGCAGGAACAGCAGAATCGGGTTCAGGGGCAGGAGCAGGGCAAGTAGAAGCAGGTTCAGGTCCAGGGGGAACCACAACTTGGACAGGCGAGGGGATTTGGGCCCCCAGCATGGCCCGAAGGTCCCTTAGACTGGCCAGATGCATGATGGCAGCCCCCATTTCTCGTAGCCAAGGCCAGGACAGAATAAGGTCCTCCATACGCTGAACAATGGCACAGCCAGTACCAGGGTCATGGAGGGAGGCCTTCAGCTTGTCCTTGAGTATAGTCAGTAGTTTGTCAATAACCTCACACTCCACCCACTCCCTAGCTTCCTGGGCTGACATAGCTGGAGTGCTAGATTCTGAGGTGGTGCTAGAGAGAGGTTCCTGGCTTGGGGTTTCGGAAGAGCTGGCGTGCCGGGCCCTTCGACATCTTGCTGAGCGTTTTTTGTGCATATAGGGTCCGACTACCCGTGGCTCTATGGCAAACTGGTCAGACTTGCTCGGGACTGAGTTGGGGAGAGAGTCAACCGGACATGAAGCCAGCCCAGAAACAAGAGCTGAAACCTCAGGTATTGGTGGAGTCGACTTTACGGGAGCCAAAACAGGAACGGATGGGCAGGCGGTGCTGTGGCAGACTCAGGGGTAGTGTCAGGGGCAGAGTGAGGGATATCAGGGACTTGGGTTTTGGTCTGGGGTTTGGACCTTCTACGTCGCGGGCCCACGCCTGGAGAACAGAATGCCAGACGGGTCCCTTCATAACCGGTCAGGACCGGAGTCTGGTCTTGAGTCTGGGGTCTATACCCCGAGACAGACATGAAAGCCTTTGTGGCATCCATGGGGGGGAAGGGAAAAAAGAAAAAGAAAGAAAAACCACTCACACGACTCTGGGTCCTAGTCTGGCCAGATCCTACTGTCAAGGTTTTGGTTAAGGGACGGACCCAAGACAGGAGACAGTGCGAGGGATTGCAAATAAGGGGCTTTTATTGACAGAGATGTAAATGGTGAACAGAGGTCGCTCCTAACAGGAGGATACTAGAAACCGGATTCTGAACAGGACCAGCACACGAAACAAGTTAACTTAAATGAAAGAACAAACAGAGGCTACTAAATAAATAAGGCATAGAGGTTGGTGAGGATAATAACGACGACGAGGAGGAAGACAGTAACCATGATGGCAGAGACCACATTAACAACGACGAGGATCTGGCAGGGGAGTGAGGGGAAGACAGAACTTAAATAAAGGAGGGAACAGGTGCAAACAATGAGGGACAATGAAGGGTAAAGCTGGGTAAAAAGAACCAAGGCAACCAAGGAAGTAGGGAGAAGGGCCACAAAATAAAAGTCCACAGACAGGAAGTGCAGAGAGACCCTGACAATATGTCTCCTTTGGGCAACATTATTAGAAAACACTCCATAAATTTCCACTGCTATGCTGATGATACCCAGCTATATTTATCTATGGAGCCAGATGAAAATAATCAGTTAATAAAGCTTCAAACATGCCTACAAGACATAAAGGCCTGGATGTCCTACAATGTTTTACAATGTTAAACTCAGACAAAACTGAACTCATAGTATTTGGGTGATGTCCAACCATATTGTTACTCTTGATTGCATAAGTCTGGCCTCCAGTACTACTGCAAGGAACCGTGGAGTTATCTTTAACTGGGATTTTTAAAATGGAAATGTCAAATTTAGACTTGTTTCTAACATGTCATTTCTTTCTTAGGTCCTAGAGAAGGTTGTACTCAATCAGGCACAACCTTTTTGGAAAAATAATAATGCTATGTCTTGATCTAAATCTAAATCTTAATATTCTGGAATGCTGTCCTTAGAGAACAATAATAACCTCACTGCAGCATTTGATACGGTTGATGATAACATTTTCATATGGTGGGTTTCTAGGGCAAATAGCTCAAATCTCATATAAGGAGATAGCTCATCATCTCACTCCCCATCAAAATATGGTATGCCTCAGGGAACTATTTTAGGTCCAATAGTATTTTCACTATACTTTCTCCCATTGGATTTAATTCTCGGAAAGCACAGCCTTTCCTTCCACTGTTATGTGGACGATGTTCAAATCTATCTCCCAGTTGGCGCAAAAAAATGTCTCATTACAATCCTATTGTTTGAATGAAATAAATCATGGATGGCACAAAACTTCCTTTTTCTAAATGAAACAAAGACTGACTATATTTTATTTGTTAAAAATAAAGCAATCTTTGAAGAATCTTGGGGTGATCGTGGACAGCAATCTAAGCCTAGAAATTCACATCTGTATGAGCCATCCAGGTTTGTGTATTGTGAGGTTGGTTGGATTAAGAAGTTTATATATAAGTGTGCTGATGATGACCCTAATGACTTCATATAACTGCATTTGAAGTTTGCCTTTTATGTTGTCCTTGAAGTTTATGTTTTAAGTTTGTTGTATAAACTATGTATACAGTGTGACAAGAGTTCTGCTCAAATATTGAAAGGAACAGAAATGGACTAGAAGAGAGACAGTAACTGGAGCAAAGGAACTGACTACAATGTAGTGGGGACCACAACAAGATAGAAGGGAAATATTCCGTGTGTAGCTGTGGAGGCACACGGTTTCTTACCATGTTCTGGGGATTTAGGAACCACTTTTAAAAACTGGAATTGATTTATGAAATTACCATTCATAAACATGTTCTGTAGAATTAGCCTGTTATCAGCTAAATTGAGAAACGTGTAATTCAGTAAATGTTCAGTGTTCCTCATACAATGATCTCTGGCGTGAACTAATTGTTGGTTAGTTGGTTATTGGCAGTTCCGATTCAGGAAGCAGACACCCTCTGTACTTTTAAGTCTAGGCTCAAAACCTTCCTCTTTCATAAAGCTTATACTTAGTTATATTTATGCTGCTATAGGCTTAGACTGCTAGGGGACCCAACCCCCAATGCGTAAACGTAGGGTCAACGGTTCAGAGCAACGGAGAGTGTGGAAAAGAGGTGAAAAGGCGAGTTCAGGCAGGTTGGAATGGTTGGAGAAAAGTGTCAGGTGCTTTGTGTGGCAAAAGAGTATCAGCGAGAATGAAAGGAAAGATGTTCAAGACAGTGGTGAGACCAGCAATGTTGTTCGGCTTAGAGACAGTGGCACTGAAGAAGAAGACATGAGGCAGAACTGAAGGTAGCAGAGCTTAAGATGTTGAGGTTGTCTTTGGGAGTTACGAGTCACTCTCTCCTCTCCTCTCACTTCAAAATTGTAACTACTGTATGACATTAACACTAACTGTATGTTTTCTCCCGTAGTTGTCTTTCTCCTTCTCTGTCTCCCTCTCGCTGTCCCTCTTGTGTAGGTGTCCCCGGGCTTTGAAGCTGAGTGTTTTCCAGTGTGCAGCTACTGGTCCTACAAACCTGCCCGATGTTTTGTTGTTGCTTTTGTTGCTCTTTTTCTTTTCTCTCTTCACTTTCCACTTACCCCAACCGGTCAAGGCAGATGGCTTCCCACCCTGAGCCTGGTTCCTCTGGAGGTTTCTTCCGTTAAAGGGATTTTTTCCTCTCCACTGTTAACTAAGGCTTGCTCAAGGGGGAATTGTTGGGTTCTCTCTATACACCTTTATAGTTTTGACTTTATTCTGTAAAGTCCCTTGAGATGATGTGAATTGGTGCTATATAAATAAAGTTGTTGTCAAGTCAAGCTTTTTCCTGCTTCAATGCTATTAAAGGTTGAGCCATTTTTTAAGCAGAGGGGATTTAGAAAAGCCAGTTCCTGCATTTATCAGCTTACGATTGGACTACTGCAATGCATTATAAAGCAGACTTTCCAAATCATAAGCATGTCTGCAACATATGTTTTAACTAATACTCTAAGGTATTAAAATATTCAACATTGGAGATTAAAACAACTTTATTGATCCCATGGGAAAACTGTGTTGCCTTGTTACAGCAGCTCTCCACATGAAAAGCAGAAAAGAAAAGAAAAAACTTCCACCAAACCAACACTATAAACAACTACAAACTACTGATCACCCCAGTTTAATCTTTACTCTGCATCTGATTGGACCTCTTGCTACTCGTGCGGTAAGCGTATTGCGTCACTTCCTGTTTCTGCACACTCTTGGGTTTCTACCGAAGGACTGTTTACTGATTAATTGTAGCTGTTATTTTTACTTAAATAAGTGATTTCTTCACACAAGAATTAATACTTGAGTCGTAACATACGCTTGTATTACACAAGCACCTGCTCTTGCGAAACGTAACCAGCTAAAGTTTACAAATTCCAGATTTCAGCTATATTAGCTTCGTTAGCTTAGCAGTTATCCGTTAGCAATGGCTTCTCTGTCTCCCTCTGTCTCTCCTTCTCTCACTTGCTCGGTGTGTTTCATGTTCAGTTTTTCCTCTGCCTCCTTTAGTGATAATGGTATATGTAATAAGTGTAAGGTTTTTGCAGCTTTGGAGGCGAGGCTCACGGAATTCGAAGCACAGCTCCGCACCATGGAAAACAACTCAGTTAGTCAGGCCCCGGTAGCTGGTGCGGGCCGACCTAGCGTAGCCCCTGTTAGCTGTCGGTTCATAAGAGATCTAATGCTAAACAGACGCCCGAGGTTCACCACCAGTTGGTTCACGTTTCTAATCGATTTTCCCCACTCAGTGACACACCCGCTGAGAAAATAACTCTGGAAATTGGCAGCTCTATCGTCAGAAATGTGAAGTTAGAGACTCCAGCGGCCGTAGTCAAATGTCTTCCTGGGGCCAGAGCGGGCGACGTTGAATCATATTTGAAACTCCTGGCTAAGGATAAACGTAAATACAGTAATATTATTATTCACGTGGGAGTTAATGACGCCCGATTACGCAAATCGGAGGTCACTAAAATGAATGTTGAATCCGTGTGTAACTTTGCAAAAACAATGTGGGACTTCGTAGTTTTCTCTGGACCCCTGCCAAATCTGACCAGTGACGACATGTACACCCGCATGTCATCATTTAACCGCTGGCTGTCTAGGTGGTGTCCAGCAAATGATGTGGGCTACATAGACAATTGGAAACGTTTTTGGGGAAAACCTAGGCTGATTAGGAGAGATGGCATCCATCCTACTTCAGATGGTGCAGCTTTGTAATCCAGAAATATGTCTGGTTTTATTAGACAACCAAAAGAATGACAATCCAGAGTTGAGCCTAGGATGCAGAGATCCAGTCCTACACGCCTCTGTGCAGTATCCTTACAACCGTCACCCCCCCACAACTCCCACATACCTATAGAGACTGTGTTCCCTGGCCAACTAAATTACAAAACTAAAATTGACAACAAGAGGAGTTAATCATGATAACCTAATAAAAGTTAAACAAGGTGAAAACAATTGAGAGCAGTGATGAAAAGTGGTAAAGTTGTAGAAATAAACTGGGGACAGGAAATGGAAAAAGGGGAACAAAATAAAATTCCAAGGCAGGAAGTGAATGAGAGTGTCAGATCATGACAATAACAATGAGCAACTTCTGAACAACAGCCAGCTTCCTGACAGTTTTTATTCTTTCCTCTCACCTTCCTGAGAAGTTTTTATTCTTTCCTCTCACCTTCATAAGCAGTTGATCTCTGCCTTAAGATTAAAATGTAAAAGTAATAGTGGTATGAATGAGCTGTTAACCTAATTAATAATAATAATAAAAATAAATAAATACTCTTGAGCACTTTTTTATCATCAAATTCATCAGTTCATTTTGATTCTGTCAGGAGTGAATATAGCCTCTCTGCTCAAAACCGTTGGCAGCAACATTCTTCAAAAGTTTGCTTTTTAGGGGACAGGGTTGATCTGTTCTACTTTTTAAGTAGGGTTTGTGTGCAGCCTAACACTGAGGAAATACGATTTAGTGCAGAAACAAAGTGAGGATTTGGAGAATTTGCATTTGGATACTAGACAACATAAAGTATGACAATCCAGAGTTAAACCTAGGATGCAGAGATCCAGTCCTACACGCCTCTCTGCAGTATCCTTACAACTCCTTATCTTATTTAAGTGGTTAGAAACTGTTTCTGTTCCCCCACCAAGTAAATTACATAAACTAAAAACGACAACAAGAGAAGGTTATATTAGGTTATCATGATTAATCATGATAACCTAATAAAAGTTAAGACTACTCCTCTTACAGAACAAAACCCCAAAACTATTAAATGTGAATTATTAAATATCAGATCTCTCTCTTCTAAATCTCTGTTAGTAAATGACTTAATAAGCGATCATCAATTCGATTTATTTTGTCTCACAGAAGGAAGAATATGACAGTTTAAATGAGTCAACCCCCCCAAGTCATATTAATTATCATGTTCCTAGAAGCAACACTCCATAAATTTCCACTGCTATGCTGATGATACCCAGCTATATTTATCTATGGAACCAGATGAAAATAATCAGTTAATAAAGCTTCAGGCATGCCTACAAGACATAAAGGCCTGGATGTCCCACAATTTTTTACTTTTAAACTCAGACAAAACTGAAGTCATAGTATTTGGGCCCAAAAATCTCAGAGATATGATGTCCAACCATATTGTTACTCTAGATGGCATAAGTCTGGCCTCCAGCACTACTGCAAGGAACCTTGGAGTTATTTTTGATCAGGATCTGTCCTTTAAGTCACATATAAAACAAATCTCTAGAACAGCCTTCTTCCTCCTACGGAACATTGCCAAAATTAGGAGCATACTGTCTCAAAGTGATGCCGAAAAACTGGTCCATGCATTTGTTACTTCTAGGTTGGACTACTGTAATTCCCTACTTTCAGGATGCCCCAGTAACTCCCTAAAGAGCCTGCAATTAATCCAAAATGCTGCAGCAAGAGTACTGACTGGAACTAGCAAGAGAGATCATATTTCACCTTCACTAGCTTCTCTCCATTGGCTTCCCATTAAATTTAGAATAGAATTTAAAACCCTGCTTCTTACATATAAAGCTCTGAATGGTCAGGCTCCATCATATATAGAAGAACTCATAGCACCATATCATCCCAGTAGACCACTTCGCTCTCAGAATGCAGGCCTACTTGTGGTTCCCAGAATTTCCAAAGGTAGAATGGGAGGTAGAGCCTTTAGCTATCAAGCTCCTCTCTTGTGGAACCAGCTCCCAGTTCAGATTCGGGAAGCAGACACCCTCTCTACTTTTAAGTCTAGGCTTAAAACCTTCCTTTTTAATAAAGCATATAGTTAGTTATAGTTATTCTGCCATAGACTTAGACTGCTGGGGGACCCACCCCCCAATGCACTGAGCTCCTTTTCTTCTCTTGACCATCTCTCCTCTCCTCTCACCCCGCAATTGTCACCACTGTATGTCATTAACTCTGTGTGTTTTCTCCCGTAGTTGTCTTTGTCCTCCTCTGTCCCCCTCTCTGTCCCTTTCTGCAGGTGTCCCCCGGCTTTGAAGCTTTGTGTCTTCCAGCGTGCAGCTACTGGTCCTACCAATCTGCCCGATGTTTTGTTGTTGCTTTTTGTTGCTCTGTTCTTTTCTCTCTCCCCTTTGCACTCACCCCAACCGGTCGAGGCAGATGGCCGTCCACCCTGAGCCTGGTTCTGCTGGAGGTTTCTTCCGTTAAAGGGAGTTTTTCCTCTTCACTGTTGCCTATGGCTTGCTCCAGGGGGAATTGTTGGGTTCTCTATTCTGTAAAGTGCCCTGAGATGACTTTGTTATGAATTGGCGCTATATAAATAAAGTTGAATTGAATTGAATTGAATTGAATTGATTTGTCCTTTAACTCACATATAAAACACATCTCTTGAACAGCCTTCTTCCACCTATGGAACATGGCCAAATTTAGGAGCATCCTGTCTCAGAGTGATGCCGAAAAACTGGTCCATGCATTTGTTACTTCTAGGTTGGACTACTGTAATTCCCTACTTTCAGGATGCCCCAGTAACTCCCTTAAGAGCCTGCAATTAATCCAAAATGCTGCAGCAAGGGTGCTGACTGGAACTAGCAAGAGAGATCATATTTCATCTTCACTAGCTTCTCTCCATTGGCTTCCCATTAAATCTAGAATAGAATTTAAAACCCTGCTTTCTTACATATAAAGCTCTGAATGGTCAGGCTCCATCATATATAGAAGACCTCATAGCACCATATCATCCCAGTAGATCACTTTGCTCTCATTAACTCTGTGTGGTCTCTCCCGTAGTTGTCTTTGTCCTCCTCTGTCCCCCTCTCTCTGTCCCTTTCTACAGGTGTCCCTGGCTTTGAAGCTGTGTGTCTTCCAGCGTGCAGCTACTGGTCCTACCAATCTGCCCAATGTTTTGTTGTTGCTCAGTTCTTTTCTCTCTCCCCTTTCCACTCACCCCAACCGGTCGAGGCAGATGGCCGTCCACCCTGAGCCTGGTTCTGCTGGAGGTTTCTTCCATTAAAGGGAGTTTTTCCTCTCCACTGTTGCCTATGGCTTGTTCCAGGGGGAATTGTTGGGTTCTCTTTATACATCTTTATAATCTTGACTTTATTCTGTAAAGTGCCCTGAGATGACTTTGTTGTGAATTGGCGCTATATAAATAAAGTTGAATTGAATTGAATTGAATTGAATTGGTTACCAGTCAAATTCAGGATCGATTTAAAGATTTAAACTTTTTTTAAGGCACTGAAAGGTCTGACCTGCTAACGCCATACAGGCAATCTAGATCATTGTGCTTACAGGAGCAGAGCCTACGGGCATTCCCTTGTGCCAAATACAAAAGATGATATGACCGTTCTTTCTCTGTAGTAACGCCTACTTTCTGGAACAATCTTCCTCTACAACTGCATCAGAACTCAAAACACACCTTTTTAAGCAGGCGTTTCATTTAGTGGAGGAGTAAGTTAATAATCTATTTATGTCTTTCCATATATACATTTGTTTGTCTTCTTTTCTGTCTTTTAATGGTACTTTAGGAAAGAATCAGAAAGATCAGACCCTACCTCACAGAATATACAACTCAACTAATTGTGCAGGCTTGATTACTGCAATGTTCTGTTAATGTGGTTACCAGTATGTACAATCAAACCCTTGCAGATTATCCAAAACGCGGCAGCTCGGCTTATTTTTAATCAGCCAAAAAGGACTCATATCACACCACTAACTTATCATGAGGAATCTGCAAATTAACGACCAACACCGATTTCACAGAGGGGAGTGGACCTCCGAAGGGCCCAGCTCCCACCCGCCGTCCCACTTCGGAGTCAGGCTGGAGCCTCAGCAGGGGTTTACCCACCTTGTTATAGTCAACGGAACATAGGTGTTGGCTAGGACGTACCGCTGAATTGACCCCGAGCTCCCCTGAGCTTTCCAGAATGTTCAAGCGGACCACGTGCCTTTTTGTGAGCACATATTTGTGCGAAAAGTTTTTCTCAAACTTGAACTTCAATAAGTCCAAGTACAGGTCCAGACTTACTGACGATCATCTTCAAGCCATCTCAACTGCTTCCTCCCTCAAGCCAAATGTGGCTCATCTGTTTGAGAGGAAGCGCTGCCAGGTCTCTGGCAGCAAGAAGTAGGCAAGAGAAGCCATGTTCAGAAGAACCGTTCATGTTCATGTTCAGAAGAACTCACTGAAGTTAAAGAACTGTTAGTAGTGATGTTTGAGAAGATTAGTTTATTTTAACAAAGCTTTTTTGTGGAACAGTTGATGTGGCCCAGTCACACCTAGACTCTGCCTCCTGCAGCCCCCCAGGTAATTTGAGTTTGAGACCCCTGCTTTACATAGTTTGTTTTACTTATTGTTTTCTGTTCATACTGTCAATTTATTGTTTGTTATTGTCTGTTTCATTTTCTGTACAGTGACCTTAAGTGACCTGAAAGACGCTTTTAAATTAAATGTATATTTACTATTGTTATTAATATTATATTTGGTAAAACAATAAAAGTGGAGTAATTGTCGGCATCAAATTAGAGTCAATCTGCTTTTATTAACTTCTGTTTTCAGGGATTTAAAATAATTAACAATTTTTTCTTCTGAAGGAATTCACAACAATAACAATCATGGCAGTTTACATCACAAGCACTGACAACAGAGCTCATGGCATCCCTGCATGGTGTGAGTGTTGTAGAAGGGGGATTCAGTCCTGCAGATCAAACTGCTGATGCCCAAATTTTACCAAAATAAAAATTTCCTACAAGAAAGGTGGACCTAGAGTGCACAAAAATATATTTTATATTTAAATCTTAAGCCATAATGTCCTAATTTTACAGCAAAAAATTATGAATTGGTGTTGCTATTCTAATAGAGAATGTGAGGCAGAGAGAGAGAGAGAGAGAGAGAGAGAGAGAGAGAGAGAGAGAGAGAGAGAGAGATGAAGGTTCAAACAGAAACAGATAAATCAGTTGTCTGACAGAGTTTTAGTCAGAAGCTGTTAGGGCTGCAGCTTCTCCTCCTCCACTCTCTGAGGATGGAGGACCAGGATGGAGCAGAGCTCTGCTTTCCACAACTCCTCAATGCCTCCTGCAGGAAACCAAAGATCAGTCAGTCTGATGCTGTCCTTATGAATTTGCTGTTCTTCATCTGTTTTTTCACTGTGATTCTCAACCTGCTCGTCATCATCTCAGTCTCCCACTTCAGGCAGAGATAAACTCAGCAAAACTTACAACTGATTCTTTTTTTAAGTGTGAACAGTCTGATTTACAAGAAAATGTTACTTAGAGTTAGTGTGTAAATAACTAAACATCTTGACACCAGACGTATTTTCTGCTTTGCTGACAATGTTTTGGAATGTTAAATGTCCAGATGTGCCATATGTAAGACATATCACTTTACATTAATGTCTGATATTACATTACATGTCTTTGTCTACCTGCAGGCAGCTACACACACCCAGTAATCTCCTCCTCCTCTCACTGGCTGTGTCAGACTTCATCATTGGGCTTGATTCAACATTAGAAGCTCACCGACACACAGGCTGTTGGTTACTTGGTGACATCATGTGTTCTCTACATGGCTATGTATATTCAATTTCTCTCTCTGCCTCAGCAGGAGAAATGGTTTTTATATCAGTCGACCGCTATGTGGCTATTTGTGACCCTCTGCATTACTCTACCAGAGTCACTGTCAGAAGAGTTAAAATGTGTGTTTGGATGTGTTGGATCTGTTCTGTTATTTACAATGGTTTTTTTTATCGGTTTAATCTGGAAAAACCTGGTAGGTTCAGTTCCTGTTATGGACGATGTGTAATGGGCATTGGCTTTATTGAAGGATATGTAGATGTTGTTTTGTCACTTATTGCTCCAATCATTCTGATCATAATTCTGTATCTGAGAGTGTTTGTAACGGCTGTATCTCAGGCTCGTGCCATGCGCTCTCATGTTGCCGCTGTCACACTCCAGGATTCAGGGACTGTAATGACTAAGAAATCTGAGCTGAAAGCAGCCAGGACTCTGGGTGTTGTTGTAGTTGTGTACATCTTATGTTTCTGCCCAACTTATTGTTTCTGTCTTTCATTGATTAGCAATGCTACTACTTTACCTCCAGCCATCGGCATCTTTCTTGTGTGTATTAACCCCTGTCTGAACCCTGTGATCTATGCCTTGTTCTACCCCTGGTTTAGAAAAGCTATTAGACTAATTTTCTCTCTTCAGATACTGCAGCCTGGCTCCCGCGAGAACAACATGCTGTAAACAGAGACTGTGCAGTGACTGAAATGCGATCTGCTCTATGACAAAGAAATTAATTTGTACATATCCTTCAGTGAGTGAATTCACAAATCCAAACAGTGAAAATGTGCAGTTCTTAAAGTTGTTATTGTCAGATAATCTGTGGTATTTTCTCCTGATTGAAGTGCATTATTATGCTTTATTATTTCCAACGATGCTATCAGTAACCAGTCACACACACTCCCTGCTGAAGATATCTAACCTGTGCATTTCCAGTCTGTCCTGTTTCTCATTCAGCTTCTGTTTACAACCAGTCTTTTCCTCTGTGTCTGTTTTCACAAGCACCACACATTGACTTCTGTTACGCAGAACTAAATAAGAAGTAAACTTTGAAAATGACAACTATGAAGAATGTGGTACGTTTTACATTCTGTCTCTCTTCCTCAAATGTGCACAAAGACTCCAACAGACCCCTGCATGTGAACTATATTTAAGAAATAAAATGTGAAAGCAGATGATAACAGACTGGGTAGTTTAATGTTGGTCAATAATAGTCCCAACAGGGAGAGGAATTCAGAAGACAGATGGCAAGACATGGAAAGGAGCAGGAGACTGAGAGTTACTGTCCAGTCAACTGAAGAGAAGCACGACTGGTTTCCTTTACTTTATAATTCTGACTAATAATGATAATTTTTGTTTTTAATTCATATACAGATTCAAAGACAGATGGATCGACTGAAACAAAGTATATAAATGAACAATTGTACATTAACACGTATGTCTGAGTGTGTAGCCAACAGCAACACAGGTGATAAAGTACACCAAAAGTTTTTACAACTCAGAAAACTGGCTTCCGTAGTACATGATAATGTTTCCAGGTAATCACCAATGACTGGTCAGTTTACTGAGGCTTAAACATTAAATTGGTGTGCAGCATAGAATGCATTTGAAGAAAACACTCTACATGGGTCTTTCTGTCACTGGTAAATCGACTAGCTTTTGGGGAAATTATATTAGGCATTTAAGCATTACATGGCTTAAATATATTCAGAACATTACTCATGTGTATGTATTGCAGTAGTTAACATCAGTATTATATCAGGGAGTAAAGTACACACCTTAAAAATAGACAACTTCTGACATCAGTGATGCAGATTATTCTTTTGTTGCTTTTTCCTTCAAATCTTTACAAACTTACAAGTCTGTAAAATAAGCTAAAAACTATAAAATATGTATAAATATGTAATATCTAACTCCCAGAGGTGCTGTTCAGTGGCAACTGGACTTGCTGGTAGTTTTTGAATATTTGTCTCCTCTCATCCAAAAGCTTCTTCAGTTCTCACTAACTGGCTCAGAGAGGCCGTGCTATAAAATCAGTAGAATTGTTAAGTTATAGATACCTTCATGGCCACCCAGGGTTTTTGTCCCACCCCACTTTCATATGTGTTTTTGGAGTCTATGCTTTAGACCAGAGGTCCATAATAAGCAGACCACAGTCTGGGTCTGGACCCAGACTCTATCCTGTAGCTTGAAACAACATATCCTTGAGTTTTATTTATTTTTGGTTGAGATTACATTTGACCAGTGACCCCTTTCTGAGATTGTTCATTGCCATTGGTTTAGGCATGAGGATTGGCATTGGTCAAGGTGAGAATGTAAGACAGTCACAGGCAGAGAACGACAGGCAATTACTATATAGAGGCATGGTAAATCTGCATTAGAGTGAAAAAAATGACAGTGACAGGGAGAGAAAAATAAAGTGAGAAGTGAATAGACAAGTGAAAGAAAAGTGGCAAAACTGTGAGTCAGTGTGTCATGGAACGCAGGAAGGTTGACAGAGAAAACCAGGTTTTAAATCCGGAACGGACTGAGGCGTAAATGCTCATCCTTCCAGTGGGGAGCTCGAAAACTGCTGTGTCTCACCTGCTCTGAGGTGGTGGCAGTGGTTAAAAGTGGGAATGTGAAATGCCACTATGAAGCAAAGCACAAAATTAATTGCAGAATTTAGTTGGTAATTTTTTTCATATGTAGAGTTTCACAGATAATAACTATTGTTATTATTGGGGCGACTGTGGCACAGGAAGGTAGAGCGGTTGTCCACCAATCTCACAGTTGTTGGTTCAATCCCTGGCTCCTTCGCTCACATGTCAAAGTGTCCTTGAGCAAGACACTGAACCCCAACTTAGTTGCTCCTGGTGAGTGTTGGCCAGCTGCATAGCAGCTCCCCCATCGGTGTATGAGTGTGTGTGTGATTGTGAGTGTGAATGGGTAAATAAGAAGCAGTGTAAAGCGCTTTGAGTGCCAATAGGTAGAAAAGCGCTATATAAGTGCAGACCATTGTTGAAAATGCATTGAATTATAGCTTTGTTCATGTCAGGATCCCAGTCTTCACTTCCTCCCGTTACATTGTTCCCGCTTCACTAATCACCAGTAATCAGTTTCACTTGCTCCCATTACTCTGTCTATATACCTCCTCAGTTCCTTCACCAAGCTGCCAGATTGTCTGCCTTCGTAAGAAACTCTTCGTTGCTTTCCACTGTTGGGACCATGCTACGTTTATTGACCTGTCTCTGCCTGCCGCTCTGTATTAGTTAGTAAAACAACCCAAGTAGTGGTTCCATGCCTCGCCCATGTTTAATTCATGCCATGGTAAGTGCCTATTGCTCCATGTGACTTTCTACCTGTGAGACTTAGGCTACTGTAAGGAACTTTGATTATTGTGCCTCACTACGGACTCTCTCAGCATCACCTAGTGCACATGCAAACTGAAAGGGATTTTGGATATTATTGGATGTTGTCACTAAGGGGTTTTGGAATTGTGATCTGTGTAACTAAGAGAATTTGGAGTTCTGTTTCTGGCCAGGAACTGGAGATCACTCACGGCTATGTTCCATGCACACACTGCCAGGACCACCACTTCACTCTTCCTCATAAGATACTTGCCTCCCTTCCAGGCTCAGCTCATTTTCCCACGCACTATAGTAAGTCTCGTTTTTGTTTCAGACTCCATTTCCCACAAGCCAGTGTTAAGCACTCATCTGTTTGTCCTCCCTCATAGACTGGAGATCAGCGCCACCTTGTGAGTCTGAGGGGTTACCACTTCAAAATCCTGCTTTGCCAACAGTAACCTTCTTTAATAAAATGAATTAACACTGAGGAGTTGTGTCAAGCATCTTATTGGGTCCAACCCTAAAAACTAGTCCTTTTACAGTTCATTTGATTTGAGTCATTGACTTCACACAGTGCAGATGTTGATGAAGTCACTGACTGTGGAACTCCGTCAGGATTGATGAATGAACTGGTTGTTAAGTGTTCCTTAACAAATCATTCAAAATATTGGTCGTACATGGAATGATGATTCTTGTCCTGAAGAGCTGGCGCATCTATGTTGTGCCATGTGTTTGTGTAGTGGTTTTTTATTTTCTACGATGTACAAATCCGTAAGTTACTCACTCCATGGGACTCTATAAACTACATTGGTGGGCTTCTGTCTGGGTATTTTGTCCTTGCTGTGGACCAGTTCCTGCCTCGGGGTGTTACAGAGTTTGAACTGAGTTTTTCAGATACTTCTGCACATCTCGAATGAAAATGTTGTTTTGTTTGTTATCCTTATCTTTCCTGTCTGTTGTGGACATGGACTTCTAGTGGATCTTTTTGTAGGCTTGAACAAGGCCCAGCTTGGGTAGCTGCAGGTTTTGAGTGTTTTATGTAATTGCGTTCCTTCTCCTTTCCTTCCGCCCTTGTTGACAATCTCTTAGCCTGGTGTTGTAGGGTTCTGAAAACTCTCAGTTTGTGCTCCAGAGGTGTGACTCAAAGATTACGTGTGTGTGTGTGTGTGTGTGTGTTTTTCCTGTATACTTTGAAGAGATGATCAACATTGTGGTTTAGCAACTAAATTGGGGTTCACATCCTCCCATGTGAACTTGAGGACACTAACACGTGACCGGAGGAGCCGAGGATTGAACCAACAACTACGAGATTGGTGGACTACAGGCTCTGAGATAACATGACCTGAATGAGAATCTTCACAGATGATCATATCCAATAGTTTTTCTGTGAAATAAATTGGTATCGTGGCAGTGACAGTTGAGAAACAAATACCTTCCATTAAACCCTCAAATAGAATAAACCTTTTCTAAGACATGGACATAGACTGTAGATGGCAGGTCAAAATTGTTCCTTCCAACTCCTTCTGTGACATATTCATTGTGTGTGTCAGGCAGTTTGTCTTGCTATTCAAAACAGAAGCTTTTCACACCAGAGGAAAGGGAAAACACAAGGAAATGGATGCTGAAAAACAATATGGCAGGTATTTTTAAGTATATAAAAGTAGTAAACCTGTAACTTAAATATTACTGAACTACATATTACTGAACTAGTGGACATTCTTACTGACCATCCA